>JAUCMS010000049.1:2524566-2546017 GCA_032357445.1 Enteromius radiatus
AAGCTAACGTTACATTTTCCCAAGCATTTCTGACGCTTAAGCACAAATCGGAAATACAAATGCTACGGATCACTGATGCCACTATCTTACACGGGCCAATGCAGCCTCAATAATGACTGTGTGCGTGGATGTGAACTGTGTGTGTGTTCATAGCGCATGCTGGTTTACATTCCGGAGACCGGAAAACACAGGTGCCTACCGCCAAGCTGATCGGTTATAAATTATCAGTTATCGGTTAATTATATGTTAACTTAGCTCACTAATACACTTTCAATATAAACAGAAATGGCTTCAACAGTCATGAAATGTATAAAATAACTACTTACAGCTTGTGGTTGCGTTTCTAACGACAACACAGTTGGAATCGCCCCCTTCTTCAGTATCAAACGCTTAGCGAAGCCTGCTTGATATTGTCCGATGTTCGAAAAACTGTCATTGGTGAAATGGCTAGAGCAAACTAACAACTTGTTGTTGTAATAGCGCGGTATCCGGTTATAGATGAACTTCAACCATGCCTCTTGACATTTCTTTTCTGCGGGGAGGGTATGGAAAGTGCTCACATCCCCTGTACAGCCTGGAATGTAACATTTATTTCCGTGATCTGCCCCAGTCCTCGCTTGATTCTTCTCAGTATCTGCAGCACTTCTGATGATCTGAATTTGCAGGTCCGGCTGGCCTAGAACATGGGCGGGTATATGCAAATTTAGGGGTGCACATATTAATGATCCCGACTGTAACGCCACAGTCTGTGTTATGTTCTGATTTGCATTTTCAGTGGTCTTTTGCATGCACAAGATTTACACAACAAAGAGGAAATAATAGTGTTTGAGGCTCATGGTAGGTCATTTTTTACTAGTTGTTCAACTATGCCCAGGTAAACACAGTTTGTATTCTATGCCACTTTTAATCTGAGAATGTAAAAGTGTTTTGTTTTGCTTTTTTAGTTAAAAACTAACCCACATTAAAAATATATTGGCATCTGCAAAAATGAGCTGAAGAATATCGGTACTTGACTGACTGATGTTAAAAATCAATTAAAAGCTAGTTTCAGATCATATCACATGAATATATATTAATGAAGATAAGCTTATTTTGTGCAATCATATACAGGTGCTGGTCATATATTAGTCAAATTATAATAATCAAAATTAAAAGAAATATACACTTGAAATATATCAGTTTCACTTCTTGAATGGAATTAAATAAATAAACTTTCTGAAGATATTCTAATTATATGACCAGCACCTGTACATTTATACAAATACATGTGTTAAATCTGGTGGGTAAACAACACAAAAAGTACTAGACATTGGTGATTTCGGAAACTTTTAATTTCACAGCTTTTATAATTTTCTAACTGCGAGCTGATTGTAAACCTATTGAAGAATAAGGAATAGGCACCAACCTATTTGCTGTTCAGTATCCTCATGTTTCATTTTGCAAGGTTCTGGATCAGACATGTTTTCAACTTTTTCAGGAAGATACGTATAAACTATTGTGGAACACGCATCTGTCAAAGTACAACAGAGAAACTGTCAAGGCCCAGAAAAGTGTTAAAGACTTTGTCAAAAACAGTACATCTGGCATCAGTGGCTCAATCTGTAATTTATGAAGTGACAGGAATACTTTTTGTACATAAAGAAAATATATACAAAAGATGCATTACAAAAAGAGCCATTGAATTTTCATAATCATCCCTTTAAGTGTCAATGGCTCATGGTCTGAAAACTTTGAAAAACATTATTTTATTAGTGAAATAAAATAAAATATTACTTTTTTATTAAACTGGATAAATCATTACACTTTTTTATATTTTATGTGGTGTCATTATTTGATAAACACAAAGGTTTTTACTGAATGTTTCATTTAATGAATACCTTTAAAATTCATTTTTTAGAAACTTGGTGAACATTTAAGATTATACATATACACCAACCTATTTGTTGTTCAGTATCTTCCTGTTTGATTCCGCAGGGTTCTAGATCAGTCATGTTTTCAGCTTTCTTTCATAAACTGTTGTGGAAGAAACTGAACCGTTGGTAGATTCCTGTGTGGTTGGAGAAGCAGGTCTGCCAAAATCAAAATTAAATCAAATTACCAATGGCTAGTTCCCCCACTCACCCCTCCCTTTCTTTACAAAGGTAAATTAAGGAATTATATTTACTAAATTATTCAATAAATCGATATGTTATTGCAAATATTATTGCTAAATGCAAGACTATTATTACTGCCCATCATTAATATTAATCAAACAACAACAAAAAAAAAAAAATATATACACACACACACACACACATATATATTATATTATTTTGTCATTTTTATGATTAATCAATATTTTATTTATGAAAATAGAAAGCAGTATTTTATATATAAAAGCAGCAGGATTTTTGTAATCTCCATGTCATATTTTGGCAAGGAAAACCCTGAATGTGTGAATATAAAACCAACTTCACACAAGTTGTTAACCATTATAAAAACAAGTAAAAACACAACATGCAAAATCACTCAGATCTTAAAGAATTAAATTAAGGAATCGTTCCTCAACTTAAAACTGTCTGCGATGATTGCAATAATTAATATTACAGTGACAAAACTTTTTATTTATATATTTTTAACTGTTTAACCTATACCTAAAACCAATAGAAGCCCAATAGAAAGCATAACAGAAATTCTAATGGTTTCCATTAAAATACCATTATAAACCATTAACTTTTTCCAGTAAAACCATTACAAAATTCCCTTTTGTAGAGTGTTTTGAGCACTTTTCCAATAGGATTTAAAGGTGCCATAGAATGCATTGAGAGAATATTTTATTCTCACTTTTTTCAGTCGTCTTTTGCAAACACTTGTTTTCTATAAGAAGTAGGAAACGATGGTGTTTGAGACTCACAGTATGTTATGTCTATGTACTGAACTCTTATTATTCAACCATGCCAAGCTCAATTTAGTTTTACATTCTATGGCACCTTTAACGTCCCACCAATACAACTCATTACATACCAGTTGACACCATTATAGTTTCCATTAAAACCATTACATTTTCTATTGTGTTTTGGGCACTACTATCGTTTCATTAATAGCGCTTTCAGTGCTTGTTATTTTCACACACTTAACGTTATATTTCAGCAAATTCGGTTGTCATTAACGTTAGCTGTAGAGTTATATGCGGTTGTCACTGCCGTATTTTACTTAATTATTATGTGTCTATGTTACTGCATAACCCTACAGCTAGGCTAAAAAGTTTATTTCATTCAGCAATCACCAGAACAGTAAATACGTGCAAAATAAAAGTTGCACCAGATTTAAACAAAAAATAACCGTGTAAAATGTAGCTTTAACAAGCTGTATTTTTATAACAAATACAAATGATCTTACCTCAGAAAACTCAACGTTACAGGTTTCTTCTTCTATTGTTTAAATGGCGGTTTGCAACGAGAAGGTGCATTTTCCGCCACCTAATGGTTTGGAGTATGGAGCACATCATGGTTAAATAAACCAAATGTAGAGCTCAAATAAAATATATATACAAATACATATCAGAAAATACACTCATGTATACTTATTATATCCTATTAAATCATTACAGTATCTCAAATTTCTTTGAATAAAAAAAGTCTGTACAAACTCTGGTTCTTCTTCTGTGGTTTTTATTGGCAGTTTGCAGGCAAAGTTCATCTACTGGACTGAGGTGTGAACTACCTACTGTTTTCAAGTTCCTTTCAGGAAAATCTTCGTTTTTTCAGTGTTTTCTACACATCAAGACTCTTTACCGCATCAAGAGTGTTTTACATTTTCCACTTCTCAGCAATGTATGCATAATACTGTTTTTTTTTAAACACATAAACACATTACACCAAACACACAAAATGTTTTTTTTTACCAACATCATATGACCATATGACCCATTTTACTAAATGCATTTGTAGTTGGTGCCATTAGCAAGAATAATAAACAAACAGACCAGAAGTTAACTTTGGGCTAGTTGGTTGTGTCCAATGAAACTTCATGACTTCAGGAGTACAGAAAACCTGAAGTGGATAATTATTCGGTTTGATCAACATTTATGAACAAGACACTTTCAAAACCTGACATGATTTCATTTTGTTTTATTAGTTATAACAGGTATAACTCACCATTTTAAACTCAAAATCCAAATAATCAATAAAGATACTGATTAACCTGTGAAATAATAAACAACCATCATTCATTAATCATTCTAACAACCTCAGATAAATCAATTCTCAAAATGATGACTTGATGCAGGACTGCCTAGCATTTATCACACCTGGAAGCACAGGATCAGAACTGCAACTATTTACTGTAATTTTAGACACGCAGACATGTAATTCATGAGAGATTAGAGCAGATAATTGAGTGACAGATTTTTTTGAAACTCATCGCACACTGATCACAGGTAAATGGATGGGCATGCTAATCTTAATAAATCTTGTAGTGTGTGATGCCCTGTGATGTTTTAAAAACCCTGTAGACCTACGTAACTACAGTCAAGCACAGTATTGGAGGTGTACAACAAAGTTTGTCAAACCTGATATATTCACCTGTGCAAATCTGTGTATGCCTTCATCTACAAAAACATTTTTGTCTTAAAATTTTACAATAAACTGCGCAGATAAGCCTCAGCGTTCTCAAAAAGGAAACTAAGTAACAACAGTTTGTAGATTAATATTTTAATCTGCTGTGTTTGAAATGCTAATTTAATGTTTCAGTTCTGAGCAGAGGTGGTGTATTAATGACTTCTGAGGACAGAAAAAGACATTTTGAAAAGCCGAAGTGGTTTCCTTGTTTTATTTATTAGTTAGAATGGATGCAACTCAACATTTTAAACTCCAAAAGCCGAAAAATCAATAAAGATACTGATTAATCTGAAAAATAAACAAACAAATAGTTGATTAATCAGTCCAATAATCTCTGATGAATCAATTATTGAAATAATTATTTAATGCAGCCATACCTAACACTTGAAAGTACAGCATCAGAACTTCAACTATTTACTGTAATTTCAGACACGCAGACATGTAGTTTATGAGAGATCAATGAAGATAACTGAGTGAATCTCTTCCCACATGAATGACAGCGATGCAGCTTCTCTCCGGTGTGGATTTTCATATGTTTGATAAGGTATCTTTTTTGTCTGAAATTCTTCCCGCACTGATCACATGTGTGTGAACTGGACTTCTCTCTAATGTGGATAATCATGTGTCGATTAAGCATTTCTTTTAGTCTGAAGCTCTTCCCACACTGATCACATGTATACGGCTTCTCTCCAGTGTGGATCCTCTCATGTATTTGCAGATAATTAAACCGTTTGAATCTCTTGTCGCAGTGTGAACACTTGTAAGGTGTTTCTGTAGTGTGAACTGTCTGGTGAACTTTCATAGCACCATATGTGAAAAAAGTCTTCCCACACTCAGAGCAAACATGATCCTTCGCACCGCTGTGTCTTTTCTGGTGTATCTTTAACGCAACCATCTGACTAAAACTCTTTCCACATAAATTACATACGTGAAGCTTCTCGATTTCAATACCTTTCAGGTGGTCCTTTAGGAAATCTGCCTTGTGGTCATGTGGTCCTTCAGGAAATCTACTGCTTTGGTCACAGTTTTGTAGTCTTTCTCTAGAATGAGTAAGCAGATGTTCTTTAAAACCACCATATTTTCTGAAACTCCTCCCACACTGATCACATGTGTACGGCTTCTCTCCGGTGTGGATCCTCATGTGTTCGTTAAGGTGTTGCTTTAGTCTGAAAAACTTTCCACACCGATCACATGGGTGTGGCTTCTCTCCAGTGTGGATTTTCATGTGTACATTAAGAGATCCTTTTTGTGTGAAACTCTTCCCGCACTGATCACATCTGTGCGGCTTCTCTCCTGTGTGGGTTTTTAGGTGAACATCACGGTATTCTTTTTGTAAGAAACTCCTCCCACATTGATCACATGCATACAGCTTCTCTCCAGTGTGTATCCTTGTGTGTTTAATGAGAGTAATTTTTAGTTTGAAGCTCTTCCCACATTGATCACATGTGTGGGGCTTCTCTCCAGTGTGGATCCTCATGTGTACATTAAGAGATCCTTTTTGTGTGAAACCCTTCCCGCACTGATCACACATGTACGGCTTCTCTCCGGTGTGGGTTTTTAGGTGAACATCACGCCGTTCTTTTTGTGAGAAACCCTTCCCGCACTGATCACATGTGTACGGCTTCTTCCCAGTGTGCACATTCAAGTGTTTTTTAAGGGTTAGCTTTAGTCTGAAGCTCTTCCCACACTGATCACATGTGTATGGCTTCTCCCCAGTGTGGATATTTATGTGTTTTGTAAGGTTACCTTTCATTGTGAAAGTCTTTTTACACTGATCACATGTGTACAGCTTCTTTTTAAGATGACTTTTGATGTGAATATCAGGATTTGGCTTGCATGAGAGACTCTTTTCATTCTGAGGACACATTTTCTCTTCAGTTTTGATATCATGTTTCTCCCCCTCTTCAATCGGTTCTTTGATTTCCTTGTTCTGTCTTATCAGGTCTAAAATTAAAGTAAAACATTTTAGTGAAAAAAAAAAACAATTTTCAAAAAATCTTTGAAAAAATTGTGAAAGGAAAATGTTAAACTTAAGAAAATAATAGAAAGTAAATATTTTGATGCATTACAATCCAAAATCTGTTTGCAAATTTAAGTTCCTCAATGTTTTGTAATCATGTTGACAATGTTTGGTGTGAATTATATCATTTTTATAGGACTGGTGTGCACTAATTGCAAAATTCCAAAAATCCATTTTCAAATCAAAATAGCCGACTTCTTGTTGGTCGTAATTAATGATTCTATATTAAAAAGTTGTCCGGCTTGATGAGAACAATATATGTACCAAGTTTGGTGACTGTAGCTAAAACTAACCCCCAAGTTTTGTCAAAAGGCGACACAGACCAGCTTGCAACATTAACACAGAAGGCTAAAGTATCCTTTGTCCGTGCACCATCCGCATTGTCATTTTCAGTTTGGAGTAAAAACATGTTATTAAATGTGGTATTTTTACATGCTTTCAGATAAAGCAGTATTTATTACACAGAGCTGTAGTTCACTGAGAAGATACTGTTATTGCCTCTATCACAGGTGCCAGTACGCTACAATCCATCATATTCAATTCACGCAGAATAGCGGTTATGTGTCGTAGTAAACAGTCTCGAAGAAAGGCGTAAACAAAAGTTTACTGTAATCAGCAGCAACACATGATCTACATTGAAAGAACATTAAAACCGGACAAGAGAGAACTAAATGGGTGGTATTTAAGCATGAGGACATAATTGGGAAAACAGAAACAGGTGAACGAAGACAAGTGGGAAGTAATTAAACAACATGACCAAATAACATAACTCAATGGAATCATCAAAACAATGAATCATGGAAACATATAACTTCTTTATGTCTTTTCTGCACTGCAGCTTTATCTCACAGGTTTTATCATTTTTCTAACTTCAAGCCTTTAATCAGATTTGGTTTCAAGTTTTATAAACCTATTGAAGAATCAAGAACATACACCAACCTATTTGTTGTTCAGTATCTTCCTGTTTTATTCTGCTGGGTTCTGGATCAGTCATGTTTTCGACTTTCTGTATTAAACTGTTGTGGGAGGAGCCGAGCTGCAGGTGAATTGGTGTAGTTGGAGGAGCAGATCTGCCAATATAAAAATATATATAAATTAGTTCTACAAACTACAAACACATATCTATGGTTAAAACAACGCGCATGGTGTTATTGTTTACACGGTCGTCAAGGATACGCAGAGCGAATGTGGGCAGCCGCGCCATCGTTTTCAAAAGTCTCCGTTTTGCTCCGTTTACACTGAAACGCAACCGCAGCGCTTTCAAACTAAAACTGCCTCTGCAGTGTTTTCAAGAGTCGAGGATGGAAAAAGAAAGAGTAGTGCGTAACCGTAGCACTTTTAAAACTAAAACGCACTAGTGTAACGTTAAATATAAGCTCACATCCGAGTTGTACCAGATTTAAGAAGAATGACCCTGTAAAATGTTGGTTTAACGAACTGTTTTTCTATAACTGGACGAATATACGAATTAACATTACCTCAATACTGTGATGTTACTTTCTTCTTCTTCTTCGAGGTTTAACGGCGGCTTACATCCAAAACGCGTAGCAATACCGCCACCTACATTATTATAAGCCCATGTTGCTTACTGCCCAGCATACAGTGCATTACTGCTTACTAATTTCTAAGGAATAGTGTGTAAAACAGTTTGAATGTCACATGTTTGTCACATGACAAACAAAAACATTAATTCAGCACATCAGCTGTTACCTTACAAACAAATGTGCTTATAGTAGTAAACAGTGCAATATTGCCCAATTTCATAATTTATATACTTGACACATTTGACAGAACTAAATCAACACTGAGCTGTATTTAATTGAACAATTACATTTTTGCAGTTACACTAATTTAATTATCACATACATTTTATTAAACAAATGCCAGTTTATTGGGACAAAAACCTACAGCTAAGCACATTTAATAACATTGTATTATTAATGAAGCATTTTATTTCCACTTTATAATATTTACTCAATGTTTTATTGAATATAAAGGCCTTTCCCATCTGGGGTATATGATGGAAAAATGAGTAGCAGGAGTTGCATGGTAGTATGCCATTCCAAACACAGCTTTTGTACTGATTTCAGTGGACTTGAGGTATATTTAGCAGATTCTGGCAAATACAGTAAGTCATCCAGGTATTGCATGCACAGCATAGATACTGGATACAGCAGAGATAGCCATGTTCTTCTTCTTTGACGTTTAAGGCAATTATAGTTTTAGGTGCATTTACCATCACCTACTAAGATGGAGTGCGGAGCATTGAAGTTAAAGGAAAACCTGCAACATGTTTCTGACAACCCACCTCTTTTTAATTCTTCCATATTTCTCTTTTGTTAATCAACGTTTGGGGAACTGTTAAGGAAAAGATTTGATATGTAACATTATATAAGATCCATGGCGTGGTCGTCTGTCTCAATACAAGTAAGTAAATGTGTGGTCATTCTTGAAGTGAATTTTTCTCTGAATGATGATTAGATTCACTGTTTTTATTGATACAGATAGTTCTCTGATATCTACATGTGGCTTTGGAAAGGGCACATTTTCTACTAGAAACGGTTTTAGATGTCCATTTACAACCCTTGGATTTGTCTCTAGAATTAAATGGTCTATTGTTATTTATGTTAAAAAATGATTTTACATTGTTAAAAAAGGCAGTTACTACACATTTAAAAAAAAAATGTATGTATAATATAAATATAGATATAATTATGATAGGCTATTTGTAATAAAAAACATGGTTCATTTTCATAAGGTTATTTATCAGTCAAATTCATAAAAAAAAAACCCTGTACATTCAACAAAGTATAAAATGATCAGTAAAAGATAAATACTGTAGTAATAATCTCTGTGCTCATGAGAAACTGTATTTGGGCGCATGCGCTGAACGCTAACCAGAAACTCAAAAACGCAGACATAGATGTTCAAGTAGTTCCTTCTACCCTGCAAAAGGGACTGAGGCAGTATCACTTTGTAGATGTATGACAACACAGGCAGGAATAAATATTTAACCTCCACGTAAATAGGCTGTCATATTTACTTATTTATGCTAGTTGTTTGGATTTGCTAGTTAGCTGTAGTAACATCTTGCATTTGATCTCGACAACACAGGGTAAATAAACGTTAATGTTAACTTAGCTCACTAGTGTATGGAAAGTGCACACATCCCCTGCATAGCCTGGAACGTAACATTTATTTCCGTGATCTGCCCCAGTCCTCGCTTGATTCTTCTCATTATCTGCAGCACTTCTGATGATTTGGCCTAGAACATGGGCGGGTATATGCAAATGTAGGGGTGCTTGTTGTTTAACTATGCCCAGTTAAACACAGTTTCCATTCTATCCCAATAATCAATAAAGATACTGATTACCCTTTGAAATAAACAACAATTTATTGATTAATCATTTTAGCAACCTCTGATTAACAGATTATCAAAATAATGACTTGATGCAGCCCTACCTAGCATCTACCACACCTGGAAGTACAGGATCAGAACTTCAAGTATTTACTGTAATTTCAGACACGCAGACATGTAGTTTATGAGAGATCAACGAAGATAACTGAGTGAATCTTTTCCCACATGAATGACAGTGATGCAGCTTTTCTCCAGTGTGGATCTTCTCATGTATTTGCAGATAATTAAACCATTTGAATGTCTTGTCGCAGTGTGAACACTTGTAAGGTGTTTCTGTAGTGTGAACGGTCTGGTGCACTTTCATAGCACCATATGTTAAAAAAGTCTTCCCACACTGAGAGCAAGCATGATTCTTCACACCGCCTTGCCGTTTTTTGCGATAATTTAAATATCCCCTGATTTTTCTTTTACTGCACTGGTTAGAGTTATACTGTCCCTCTCTAGAATGAATAGACAGATGTAATTTAAGAAACCTTGAATTCTTGAAACTCTTCCCACATTGCTCACATTTGTTTGGCTTCACTCCAGTGTGCGTTTTCTTGTGTTGATAAAAGCTGCTACTTCGTGTGAAACTCCTCCCACACTGATCACATGTGTATGGCTGCTCTCCAGTATGGATCCTCATGTGATCATGAAGGCTTCTTTTTTGTTTGAAACTCATCGCACACCGATCACAGGTATATGGTTTCTCTCCGCTGTGGGTTTTCTTGTGTAGAGAAAAGCTTGCTCTTCGTACAAAACTCTTCCCACATTTATCACATGTGTACGGCTTCTCTCCCGTGTGGAGATTCATGTGATCACAAAGGCTTTCTTTTCGCTTGAAACTCTTACCACACTGATCACAGGAATACGGTTTTTCTTCACTGTGGGTTTTTATATGTTCATAAAGGGTTCCTCTTTGAGTGAAACTCCTCCCACATTGATCACATGTGTATGGCTTCTCTCCCGTGTGGATCCTCATGTGTTCTTTAAGTGTTGACTTTTCCACAAAACTCTTCCCGCACTGATCGCATGTGTGCGGCTTCACCCCAGTGTGGCTTTTCATGTGCGCGAAAAGGTTTCCACTATTTTTGAAACTCTTCTCACACTGATCACATGAGTACGGCCTCTCTCCAGTGTGGATATTCATGTGGTCTTTAAGGTTTCCTTTTTCTAAGAAACTCTTCCCGCACTCATCACATGTATGTAGATTCTCTCCAGTGTGAAACCTCACGTGTCTGTCAAGTTGGGCTTTTTGCTTGAAGCTCTTCCCACAGTGTTCACATGTGGGAGGCTTCTCTCCAGTATGGATATACATGTGTTGATTAAGCAGTTTTTTTAGTCTAAAGCTTGTCCCACACTGATCACATGTATACGTCTTCTCTCCAGTGTGGATCCTTTCATGTATTCGCAGATTTCTTGACAGTTTGAAGCTCTTGTGGCAGTATGAACACTTGTAAGGTGTTTCTGTAGTGTGAACTGATTGGTGCATTTTCAGTGCACTATCTGTAACAAAAGTCTTCCCACACTCAGAGCAAGCATGATCCTTCACTCCGCTGTGTCTTTTCTGGTGTATATTTAACGCGAACATATGCCTAAAACTCTTTCCACATAAATAACATACATGAGGCTTCACTGTGAGGTGGTCCTTCAGGAAACCTGCCCTAGAAAGCATTCTACTGTTTTGGTCACATTTATCTAGTCTTTCTTTAGAATGAGTAAGCAGATGTCTTTTAAAACTATCATATTTTCTGAAACTCTTTCCACATTGATCACATGTGTGCGGCTTCTCTCCAGAGTGGATCCTCATGTGTTCTTTAAGACTTTGTTTACGTCTGAAGCTCTTCTCACACTGATCACATGTATATAACTTCTCTCCAGTGTGGATTGTCATGTGATCATTAAGGGGTTGCTTGAGACTGAAACTCTTCCCACATTGATCACATGTGTACGGCTTCTCTCCAGTGTGAATCCTCATGTGTACATTAAGGGCTGATTTTTGTGCAAAACTCTTCTTACACTGATCACACGTGTGCGGCTTCTCTCCTGTGTGGGTTTTTAGATGTGCATTAAGGTATTCTTTTCGTTTGAAACTCCTCCCGCAATGATCGCATGTGTGCTGCTTCTCCCCAGTGTGGAGTGTCATGTGTTTCGAAAGGTTACCTTTTTTTTGGAAAGTCTTTTCACACAGATCGCATGCGTATAGCTTCGTTTCAAGATGTGATTTCATGTCAATATCAAGATTTTGCTTGCATGAGGGATGTTCCCAGGATGTTTCTTCAGTTTTGACATGATGGTTCTCCCCCTCTTCAATCTCCTTCTTCTCTTCTATCAGATCTAAAATAAAAGTAAAAAAGTTCAATAAATAAAACCGATGATAATAAATGTACCCCATTAAAATACTAGGCTACATATTAAAGGTGCCCTATTATACATAAAACATGTTTGTGTTTGTGAAATTTTAGCACAAAATACCTTACAGACAACTTTTTATAGCTTGTTAAAATAACACTTTTAGGATATGTTTGTCTCTGTAAATGCAAATACATTGGTGCTACCAGAAAAGGGGGCAGGGCTTCTAAAGCTCCAAATGCAAATAAACAGTCCACTATTTGCTCCGTTTAAAAGTCAGTCATCTGACTTGTACTGTGCACAATAAATGCATGTTTATGAATCACACAGATGAGAGCACATCTCAATGATGCAACTTTATAGGTTCCACTTGAAGTAGTACATTTAGTTTACTCACCACACAAAGCATGAGGGCGGAATGAAATCGGAAACAAGATTTCTCCTGCGATCGCAATTTCTCCTGAAATAAGAATCAAGCATTAAAAATGCCACCTAGCGTGCAGGTGTGAATTAATAGCGTGAAAGCAGTTTGTGTGTGTGTGAAACAACCTTAACTTGTAACTTCATGTCTTTTCTATACTGCAGCTTTATCTGTTATTTACAGCTTTTATTAGTTTTCTGCTTAGTAAAGAATAATGAATATACACCTACCTATTTGCTGTTCAGTATCTTCTTTTTTTATTTTGCAGGGTTCGGGATCAGTCATGTTTTCGTCCTGCTTTCATAAAGTCTTTTGTAAACTGTTTTGGGAGGAGCTGAACTGCAGATGAAATCTTGTGTGGCTGAAGGGGGCAGATCTGCCAAAATCAAAAATAAATGTTGTTAAATGGATGCTTTCATTAACACACTTTCAATTTGCACATTGAAAATTTAAAAAAGATCTGGCACCCCTGAGAAGGACTGAGGTGTGATCATAATCCCAATAATATCCTGTGGGAAAAAAAATAACTGCATTACGTCAGGGTTCTCAAAAACACTTAATTATCTTATTGTGTGTGTTTGTAAAAATTGTTTTCCTCAGTTAAAATGCAGTAGTGTGTGAACATTAGCAGCATTTTACCAGGAAAACCAGTTATGACTGATTAATTTACATTGTTAAATATAGAGACACTCAAAATATTTGCACTTTACTGCTCAGCCTCCAGTTTATTTCACTAGTCGTGTAGAAGGGTTTATGAATTTATTACAATGTATCTTCATTTTACTTCACAATTCACATTATCTCTCAAGATTCTGCTGTGTCTTAATGCCTTCAGCAAACACTCGCAAAACAAACAATGACTTGTCCAAAAACTAACTATTTTCAATCTAGAGTTTTTATTCGTATTGCCTGGGTTGCCATACAGCGTATATCTGCGCATACGGTACAATTCTGTAATAATTCGGAATGTTTGGCAACCCATACTGCTAAGAAAATGTTTATTTCAGTTAGCAGACGCCAGAAAACACACACAAATACATTAAAACAATACAGAAACGATCATATAAATGTTTTTTAAACAAGCTGCATTTTTACAATTGTATCAAATAGACAAATGATCTCACCTTACTAGGCTTTAGCATTTATACTTTTCACTTCTGTTATTCACTTTCTTCTTCTACTGCGGATCGCATACTTATTAGCGCATTACCGCCACCTATCTTTCAAGCGGACCAGTGATAGTTTATCTACAATCCTGATTTGCCTAACAACCCATCACCCTTGAGACACGCAGATATTTAGGGTCTGTTACATTAACTACTTAAGTTTAGGGTTCCCTATAATTTACTAACCAACATTGACAATAAGGTGATTTATATTACACCACTGCACACAGTTTCTTATTTCTGACTGATATTATGTTGTGTCCTAATTCTTTTAGAAGACTTATATTACAGCGTCCAGGACTGGAGTTTGTCAAGCCTGATATATTCACCTGTGCAAACCTTTGTATGCCTTTATCTATAAAAACATTTTTGTTTAAAATTTTATAATGAACTGCAGACAAGCTTGCAAGCCTCAGTGTTCTCAAAAATGTTGGCCACAGTGCTGTAATAAGCAATAATAGTTTATAGATTCATATTTTAGCCTCCTGTGTTTGAAATTCAAGTGAAATGCCCATTTATTTTTATGTTTCAGTTCTGAGCAGAGGTGGTGTATTAATGACTTCTGAGGACAGAAAAAGACATTTTCAAAAGCCGAAGTGGTTTCCTTGTTATATTTATTAGTTAGAATGGATGCAACTCAACATTTGAACATTTCAATAAAGATAATGATTAATCTGTGAAATAAACAAACAAATAGTTGATTAATCAGTCCAATAATCTCTGATGAATCAATTATTGAAATAATTATTTAATGCAGCCCTATCTAACTTCCACTGCTTACTGAAATTTTAGACATGCAGACATGTAGTTTATGAGAGATCAGAGAAGATAACTGAGTGAATCTCTTCCCACATGAATGACAGCGATGCAGCTTCTCTCCAGTGTGGATTTTCATATGTTTGATAAGGTATCTTTTTTGTCTGAAATTCTTCCCGCACTGATCACATGTGTGTGAACTGGACTTCTCTCTAATGTGGATAATCATGTGTCGATTAAGCATTTCTTTTAGTCTGAAACTCCGTCCACACTGATCACACGTGTATGGTTTCTCTCCAGTGTGGATCCTTATGTGATCATGAAGGCTTTCTTTTTGTCTGAAATTCTTCCCACACTGATCACATGAATATGGCATGTCTCTACTGTGGGTTTTCTCATGTGCAATGAGAGTTCCTCTTTGTGTGAAACTCCTCCCACATTGATCACATGTATATGGCTTCTCTCCAGTGTGAATCCTCTCATGTATTTGCAGATGATCAGACCGTTTGAATCTCTTGTCGCAGTGTGAACACTTGTAAGGTGTTTCTGTAGTGTGAACGGTCTGGTGCACTTTCAGTGCATAATATGCAAAAAAGGTCTTCCAACACATAGAGCAAGCATAATCCTTCACACCGCTGTGTCTTTTCTGGTGTATCTTTAATGCGGCCATCAGATTAAAACGCTTTCCACATAAATTACATACGTAAGGCTTCTCCTCCGTTTGAGCTTTCAAGCGGTCCTTTAGAAATGTTCTTCTGTCACAGTTTTCTAGTCTGTTTCTAGAATGAATAAGCAGATGTTTTTTAAAAACACCACATTTTCTGAAACCCTTTCCACACTGGTCACATGTGTACGGCTTCTCTCCAGTGTGGAGTCTCATGTGTTTGTCAAGTGTTTGCTTAAGTCTGAAACTCTTCCCACAGTGGTCACACGTGAACGGCTTCTCTTCAGTGTGGGTCCTCATGTGTACGTTAAGAGTTCCTTTTAGTCTGAAACTCTTCCCGCACTGATCACATGAGTATGGTCTCTCTCCAGTGTGGGTTTTTAGGTGTGCATTAAGGTATTCCTTTCGTGCGAAACTCTTCCCGCACTGATCACATGTGTGCTTCTCTCCAGTGTGGAGTGACATGTGTTTGTTAAGGTTTGATTTTTGTGAAAAACTCTTCCCACACTGATCACAAGTGTGCAGATTCTCTCCTGTGTGGATATCCATGTGTTGACTAAGCATTTGTTTTAGTATAAAACTCTTCCCACATTGATTACATGTGTACGGCTTCTCTCCTGTGTGGATCCTCATGTGTACATTAAGGGCTGATTTTTTTCTGTAACTCTTTCCACACTGATCACATGCATGTGGCTTCTCCCCAGTGTGGGTTTTAAGGTGTGCATTAAGGTATTCTTTTTGTGTGAAACTCTTCCCGCACTGATCACATGTGTGCTTCTCTCCAGTGTGGAGTCTCATGTGTTTGTTAAGGTTTGATTTCTGTGAGAAATTCTTCCCACACTGATCACAAGTGTGCAGATTTTCTCCTGTGTGGATTTCCATGTGTTGATTAAACATTTGTTTTAGTCTAAAGCTCTTCCCACACTGATCACATGTATACGGCTTCTCTCCAGGGTGGATTTCCATGTGTTGATTAAGCATTTGTTTTAGTCTGAAGCTCTTCCCACATTGATCACACGTATACGGCTTTTCTCCGGTGTGGATCTTCTCATGTATTTTCAGATATTCTGGACGTTTGAAGTTCTTGTCGCAGTGTGAACACTTGTAAGGTGTTTCTTTAGTGTGAACGGACAGGTGCACTTTCATCGCATCATGCGTAAAAAAAGTCTTCCCACACTCAGAGCAAGCGTGATCCTTCACACCGCTGTGTCTTTTCTGGTGTATCTTTAATGTACACATCTGACTGAAACTCTTTCCACATAAATAACATATGTGAGGCTTGTCCTTTGTATGAACTTTCAGGCGGTCCTTCAAGAAATCAAGATTTTGATTGCATGAGAGACTCTTTCCACACTCAGGCCATGTTTTTCCTCTTCTTGTCAAGGAGGATGTTTCTTCAGTTTTAACATGATGGTTCTCCTCCTGTTTAATCAGTTCTTCAGTCTCCTTGTTCTCTTCTCTCATATCTAAAATGAAAGCAAAAGTGTTTAGTTAAAAGTGAAAGGAAAAAAAAATAAGACGTAAAAATTATAAACATTTTGATGCAATTATTTGAATTAGGTACATTTATTATCCCAGCACTATAAAACATTGCAGCCACAGGTTTTGTAGAACTATTACTAAAGGTTTAGTTTAGTTCAAAATTGTACAAAAATCTTAAAATTTGTAAGCCAGATTTAAATAAATAGGAAACGCACAGCAAACATAGTTCCATGCAGCTCTCTTAACCACATTACAGTTCCAGATTACTGCACCAAAATATTTGTGTATTATTCCTTACATATGTGTATATTATATATATATATATATATATATATATATAATAAAAAAAAGCATTTCAAACATGGCAATAATTCTGTGACTTAAATTGTATTAGACACTATTACACAATAAAACATTTTATTTCCTTATATATCCTAACTCTTTGTTATTTATTTTAAAGCAGCATTAAAAAACAAAAACAACACTTGTAGACAATAACAGATTTTAATCTGTTTTAATCTTTTCTTTTTGGAGCAGCAAGGAGCTGAACTGTTGGTAAATTCACTGTGTGACTGGAGAAACAGAACTGCCAAAATCAAAATTAAATCAAATTATTATATCATTGCAAATTTTCAAAAATGATGATACCCATTAAGTTTGATTTAGTTTATTGATTCCATTTTAAAGTGATTTTAAACCAGTTAAGATGGGACCTTGTGTACTGTGTAAGAATTCACATGGAATGTTTTCTTACCTTTAATTTACTTTATTTAATTAGCTCTTTGGTTGACCTGTTAGTGTATTTTGCCAATTTTGCTTTAATTCATGATTAGCAAATAAATACAAAACTAGACTTTAGTTTTCCTCCTGTATGAGAGCAGGGAAGCTTTAAGATCCGAGCAAAATCTGACTTTACAAAATACAATACACAAGACAACGATTCTTAACAATGAAACACAATTTATTGAACTACTCTACTATAACATGACTAACCTAGTAAATACTCAAACACACACACATTCACACACGGTCCTGAGGATGAAAAGCAATTGTTTACTAAAAATCCAAAGTACTTGCTAATAGTTTCTACCAGAGAGAATTTACCAAGCAGAGGTTTAGCTGATTGTTAACTCTCAGTTGCACCGTTCAGCAAAAAAAGTAGGTATTTGTGTTTACCGCTCCAAGAGAGAAATTAGCTGACGGTTTCTCGGATGCTGGTCAGACTGTTCTTTCGAGTTCTTCTGCAGTAGGTTGTGCTTTGGAGCTTTTAGCAGTTAAGATGTGCTGGTTCGATGAGATTTGAGGGAAGGAGGGGGGCGCAGATGTGATGCACAATGGCAAAGAGTGGGGTGCACAGCTTGGTTGCGGGTTCGCCTGTTTACCGTCGCCTTCCTTCTTGATGCATAGCTGATGGTGGTCTTTGTTTGAAGAAGACGCACCGAGAAGATGTTCCCTCACATCTTTTCCACACGCATACGGCCTACGCATGCTTGTAAAGTTAGTTGGTCCAATGTTTTAACTTGTGACCTTGCTCCGCTCTACGAGTGGCGTTTTCCAATCAGTTCATGGCTACAGGTCGGTTCCTTGTCGTGCATAAATTAACATACATTAACCCGAGGTCCACAACGGAATGTTTCTGAAGTTTTATAGCTTCTGGCTGATATGAAGTATCGGACACTCGTTACTAGAATGATTTCCATGTATTCGAGGGAGAAACCAGGAGACTGGTCCAGACATTCAGGCGTCATTGATCAGTTTTACGGCTGATGAACTGTTTAGGAGGAGAACTCAAGATTCTGTTTGAATGTTGTTCTTATGAGTCTTTGTATGTTCACTGCTATATCAGCTATATCATATTCATGTCCTACCCTAATTTTGGTCTGACAAGATTTTGAGATATGAGATAAATTAATTATAATCAGAAACACACCCAGCTTACTATGCATGTGCACAATCCATAAAGATTTATTTGGTTTAAACTTACGTTTCACCAGATCCCCTCTCTCCTAAACAGCGCTCATAGCATTAACACAGAGACAATGGTTCAGATGGAGACATAGCAGGAGCTTGTTTATGTTTGGCAGCTGCACGAGTCATGCATGCGCACAGCTCATCGATTCTCAAATCGGACGCGTCCGAAAGAAACCGGTTCTCGTTCAGTGTACTGGTGATCCGACAACCGCTGCAAAGGGTTCTTGACTCGAGAACTGCATTAGTTTGATTACGTGATTTTTATCATTATACCACCATGTTTAAAAGTAAAATAAAATGTTCCTGAAAATGGCATGAATTATTTATGAAACATTGTTTATTTACAATACAAACACAATTTGTGCATGTCATCATTGTCTTTAATTACAGTGTACCTATTCCATAAATCATCACGTTTTCTATTAAATAAACATCTCATTTATTATGGGATCACATCTCTGACCAAGATCAAAACCCTTTTAGCCTATAACCTATGACAGAATCCTTGAGTGAACATTTAAAGGTCTTTTATGACGCAGAGGGGCTACATTTATCCATTAAATTAATAAATAAACAAACAAATAAATACCGTGGGAGACAGTAATTATTCATAAAAATATTTCCAGTATGTTTCATATTATCACACTTCTGACGTACTTGACTAACGTGCTTCATTTCATCCGCTTCAAAAAATTACACGCATGCGTACAGTATCAGCTCATCAATTCTCAAATCTGACTCGTCCGAAAGAAACAGTTCAGTGTACAGTTAGCTGTATTTTTCGGGAGTTACATGCGGTTCTCACTGTCGTACTTTAGTGAATTATGTGTCTGCTACAGAACCCTACTCCTAGCCTAAACTGTTTATTTCAGTTAGCAGTCACCAGAACAGAAAACACAGGCACATAAAGTTGCACCAGATTAAAACAAGAAATAGCCATGTAAAATATTAGCTTTAACAAGCTGAATGTTGACAATTGCATATGCGTTCAAATGATCTTACCTCAGAAAAATTAAAGCTCTGTAACAACAGCTTCTTCTGTGCTTTTTATTGGCAGTTTGCAGACGAAGTGCATTATCGCCATCTACTGGACTGAGGTGTGAACTCATTACAAAATCTGAATCTACTGTGTGTTAAAAAACACTAAATGTCATGACAACCTTAATTATAGATGTGCCAGGCAGACTCAATAGGTTTTTTTTAAGTTCAATCAATTATTTGATGCACTTAGATTTTTTTTCTTTTTTCGGGGTATATTGTAAACATCAAGACAACTCCAGATATTTGACAGGTATGACATGGAAACTGAAGAGATGACTAACTTCTTCTATCCACTGTAGTCCTAAAATGCCCATTATTTCAGAGGAGAAGACTGATAGGTGATCTGATTTCTTTCTTGGGCAAGAATAAAGCTGCACCTGTTTTGCCAGTATTGGATCTTTGGATGAATTTATCTGTATTGTATCTTAATAACTGGTTTCTACACTCTCAATGTCACTTTTATTTCTATTACATGACTAAACACAGCAACAATTGACCAGAGTGCTTTACACCAATACAATACACATTAGAAATAAAATTATTGAAATTTGTCCACTATCTCCAGATCAAAGAGAAATTCAATATGATAACACAAGATGAAGAGTTTGACCACCCTGATGGGTAGGAAACTTTACATGATGAAAATACATTTAACGTAATAAACTATTTAACTAAAGGGTCTATTAAAATCACCAAGAATTAACAATTTATCATACTTTGTTACAAATTCACAGCCAAAAAAATCTGCAAACTCGTTTAAAAAGTCTGCATTGTATTTAGGAGGGCGATATAACAAGGCAATCAAGAGTAGACTATTCAGTCGAAGTGTAAACAGTTGCAGCTCAAAACTTCAGACACACTTCCTCTGTAAATTGGCCTTTAGTATTACAGTGTCATCAGAGTATTAAATAATATAGAGTTGTTATAATTTCTACTAAAGCAATCGTTTGTATATGCATCCTTGGCCTAATAATGCATTGCAATGAATCACAACTGTCTGTGGTCTCCCAGTTGCCACATAATTGACATTTAGTGTTAATAGATTCATTTACACACACACACACACACAAATGATAATATGTTTGCCTTCCTCTATGAAAACATTTTAGTCTTAAATGTTTATAATGAACTGCTGACAAATATATAAGAAAAAAACTTTTCATGTTTTATTTCTTAGTTAGAAAGGGTGCAACTCAACATTTTAACAAACTACAAAAGCCGAATAAAGAGTTATTCATCTGTGAAATATTCAACAAAATCAGCCCCTGACTAATCAATTATTAAAATAATTATTTAATGCAGGCATACCGAACACCTGAAAGTACAGCATCAGAACTTTAACCACTTATTATAATTTTAGACATGCAGACATGTAGTTTATGAGAGATCAGAGAAGATAATTGAGTGAATCTCTTCCCACATGAATGACAGTGATGCAGCTTCTCTCCGGTGTGGATTTTCATATGTTTGATAAGGTATCTTTTTTGTCTGAAATTCTTCCCGCACTGATCACATGTGTGTGAACTGGACTTCTCTCTAATGTGGATAATCATGTGTCGATTAAGCATTTCTTTTAGTCTGAA
>JAUCMS010000049.1:2546117-2556922 GCA_032357445.1 Enteromius radiatus
AAATTACATACGTAAGGCTTCTCCTCCGTTTGAGCTTTCAAGCGGTCCTTTAGAAATGTTCTTCTGTCACAGTTTTCCAGTCTCTTTCTAGAATGAATAAGCAGATGTTTTTTAAAAACACCATATTTTCTGAAACCCTTTCCACACTGGTCACATGTGTACGGCTTCTTTCCAGTGTGGATCTTCACGTGCATGTTAAAGTTTGATTTTTGTGAAAAACTCTTCCCACACTGATCGCATGTGTACGGCTTCTCTTGAGTGTGGATTCTCATGTGTATGTTAAAATTTGATTTTCGTGAAAAACTCTTCCCACAGTGATCACATGTGTACGGCTTCTCTTCGGCGTGGAGTATAACGTGTTTGTTAAGGTTTGATTTTTGCGAAAAACTCTTCCCACAGTGGTCACATGTGTACGGCTTCTCTCCAGTGTGGAGTCTCATGTGTATATTAAGGACTGATTTATTCCTGAAACTCTTCTGACACTGAACACATGTGTATGGTTTCTCTCGAGTGTGGGTTTTTAGGTGTGCATTAAGGTATTCTTTTAGTCTGAAGCTCTTCCCGCACTGATCACATGTATACGGCTTTACTCCTGCATGGATCATCATGTGTTCTTTAAGCGTTTGCTTACGTCTAAAACTCTTCCCGCACTGATCACAGGTATGCCTCTCTTCAGTGTGGAGTCTCATGTGTTTCTTAAGGTTTGATTTTTGTGAGAACTTCTTCCCACACTGATCGCATGTGTGTGGCTTCACTCCAGAGTGGATTTCCATGTGTTGATTAAGCATTTGTTTTAGTCTGAAGCTCTTCCCACACTGATCACATGTATGCGGCTTTAATCCAGTGTGGATCTTCTCATGTATTTTCAGATATTCTGGACGTTTGAATCTCTTGTCGCAGTGTGAACACTTGTAAGGTGTTTCTGTAGTGTGAACTGATTTGTGCACTTTCATCGCGTCATGCGTAAAAAAAGTCTTCCCACACTCAGAGCAAGCGTGATCCTTCACACCGCTGTGCCTTTTCTGGTGTATTTTTAATGCAAACTTCTTGTTAAAACTCTTTCCACATAAATTACATACGCAAGGCTCCTCCTGCGTCTGAGCTTTCGAGCGGCTCTTTAGAAATGTTCTTCTGCTTTTGTCACAGTTTTTTAGTCTCTTTCTAGAATGAATAAGCAGATGTTTTTTAAAACCACCACATTTTCTGAATCTCTTCCCACACTGATTACATGTGTACGGCTTCTCTCCAGTGTGGATCCTCATGTGTATATTAAGGACTGATTTGATCCGAAAACTCTTCCCGCACTGATCACATGAGTATGGTTTCTCTCCAGTGTGGGTTTTTAGGTGTGCATTAAGGTATTCTTTTCGTGCGAAACCCTTCCCGCACTGATCACATGTGTGCTTCTCTCCAGTGTGGAGTGACATGTGTTTGGTAAGGCTTCCTTTTTGTCCAAAACTTTTCCCACAGTGTTCACAGGTAAGCCTCTCTCCAGTGTGGGTCCGCATATGTTCATTAAGGTTTCCTTTTAGTCTGAAGCTCTTCCCACACTGATCACATGTGTACGGCTTTACTCCGGTGTGGATCTTCTCATGTATTTTCAGATATTCTGGACGTTTGAATCTCTTGTCGCAGTGTGAACACTTGTAAGGTGTTTCTGTAGTGTGAACTGACAGGTGCACTTTCATCGCATCATGCGTAAAAAACGTCTTCCCACACTCAGAGCAAGCATGATCCTTCACACCGCTGTGTCTTTTCAGGTGTATATTTAATGCACCAATCTGGGCAAAACTCTTTCCACATAAATAACATACGTGAGGCTTCACTGCTGTATGATCTTTCAGGCAGTCCTTCAGGAAATTTAAATTTTGTTTGCACAACAGACTCTCTTCATACTCAGGCCATGTTTTTTCTCTTCTTGTCAATGAAGATATCCAGGATGTTTCTTCAGTTTTGACATGACGGTTCTCCTCCACTTTAATCAGTTTTTCAATCTCCTTGTTCGCTTCTCTTATATCTAAAATGAAAGTTTAAATGTTGAGTAAAAAAGAAAAAAAAACATCCAGACATTATGAGCCAGATTTCAATATAAAAACATGGGCCTCATACAACTCTGCATACCACAGACAAACTCCAGCATGGAACAGACTGTGTAAGACTGTATGTTAAGCCACTCTCTCACATGAATCTCAAGAACAGTCTGTGTTGGAAGCTATTCGAATATGAAATCACCCTGAGGCTAGCATCTATCTTCATAATCATTGAAGCTTACATCTGCACTTTGTGTATGATGACAGGACTTGCCAAGTCAAGAATTTAGTCAGCAAGCGCACACTAAGCAAAAATGTATTGACATTTATTGACATCCTGCAGTAAACTCTCTTTGCCATCTCATAATTGGTTGGACCAAAAATTTCTTCTTTATCTCAGAAAGATGAACTCAACATCATCCTCACTGCTTGAAAGTCCTGTTTTTTAATTGTTTTGCGAATTACAATTTTTAGAATGCTGAATAATATATATATTTTTTTTAAAACATACAAAAATTTCAAACAAAACACAAATGTAAGATATTTTTAATGAAAACCAGGAGGCTTGTGAGTCACTGTCCCATTGGGATCATCAGAATAGCCCCATTGCCATCAGTGGTTTAATATGAATGTTATGAAGCAACAAGAAGACTTTATGAATGACAACAGAAATACAAACAGTAAACACGACTTATTAACAAAAGTTTACAAGGAATCACTCTCACCACACTCCTTAAATCCTAATTTATAATTGACATTGTTTGATAAAATCAATACACAGTATCTAACTTGCTCTAAAAAGGCGATTATATGTGGTATTTTTGGCTCATTCAGCGCACTCTCCGCATCTGACTAAAAATATTTTGAGGATATAAACAAACAAATTTTGAACATACTTAAAAGTTCAAACAGTCAGTAAGCGACAGGTGCTTGGAATCACTGTTTTGTAAATTATTTAATGATGAGTCCGCTGCGGTACCAACTGAAAGCCGCTCAATGCACAGAACACACAGCGAGAGAGATGACGCCAAGCCGAGATTCAGACCGAGATTCTGACCTCACACTCACGGGGCAGTACTGGAGACAACTTTCAACTGAATTATAGCTAAGAGTTTTTAAAAAAAAAAAGTCGATGTTTGTCAATATGTAACTGTAGTTATGGCAATATATATCGTGTTATATTTAATGTGGATCTCATCAGTAAAGCTGAATCTGTAATATGCAATGAATTCAATCACATGCGTGATTTTACATTGAGAAACAATTACTACACAGAGCAGTTGTTCACTGACAAGCAGCACAAAATATTTTTCTATCAAACCAATCACTCTCAAATCAGAAATTAGCAGGACAGTAGTCTCAGCCTCAGACGTCACGCCCACGGAACGTTGGCTAAACATCTGGTGCATATGGTACACTTAACTGGAAACCCTTCAGGAATGTCTAAGTCGTCATCTGATTGGTTGAATTCTATCGGATTTCCGGGGGACGCAAGTGTCGCGTTTAAATTCGGTCCGCTGGGAAACAAAGCGCAGACGTGTGATTGCGGAAGAAAAGCTGTCGTGTTTACACGAGTGACAATGAGCGTTTATCAAGATCAGCTAAACTTTGGACTCTCAAAATAACGTTCACGGCATACACTCTTTAAGACAGTGGTTCCCAAACTTTTTCTGCCGGGCCCCCCCTTTTGCAGAATTACAAAAATGGGGTGGGCTTGCTTTGTGCTGCGGATCCTCTCAAATTGGGGATGCAGCTGTGAGACTGCCACTCTTAGCTCATTTTCAATGGAAACTGAAACTTTGTAATAATTATTTATTATTTTATTAGACAATATAGTCATTTTGTAAGACTTTTAATCTTTTAATATAACTCAGATATAATTTGACAAATTATCAAAATAATGTGTAGTCCTACAAAGCTATTGTTATCGGAGCATACCATCACGAGAGGGTAGCATCATTTTACCAGCGTTGTCCAGTACAGCAGTACTACAGCATGTTACAGCACAGTATGTGGCGCTATTGAAAACAGGAACAAGTATACATGGACATAGATTTATTTTTTTTTTGGCGCGTTATTTAAACATTTTTCCTTTGAGCATAAGCGGTACATGAGTGGAGCATTCATATGAGCCGCGAGCAGCTCAACGGAACGCACATTCATAGAGCGGAATACTGAGCAGAGCGTCACACCTTGAGCAGTGCGCGCTTAATACTGTCGGGTAGCGCGGCAGATTTTTTCGGCCGTTTATTTCTTTCGAATCTCTATAAATATCGTCTGACTGTACACTAGCCTTGCCACGCCCCCCAGTTTGGGAACCGCTGCTTTAAGAGATGTCCAGGAGTTTTCTATTATGGAAGATGAAGCAAAGTACCTAAGTTAACTGAGAAGGGGATATCAGCCGCGTTCGCGCAAACATGAAACAACAGACGCTGACATCGCAGCTGGCCGATTCAGTATTGTTTGGTTCTCCAGAATTGCTTGTGGGTATTAAAAAGTGGAGAAATATGCTTCAAACAAATGTTTACCGCGAGCGTCTCATCGGGCTTTTCCATGCTGACTGACTTGTTTTGCATGCCGGTCTGTTGTTGTGGGGACATTTCCACGCCCCAAAACGTGACTCTGAATGAAACGAACTGTGATTGGTTGTTTGACATGTCGGTCACTTCAGCCGTCAGTCTACGCTGCTACGCGAGACTAGCAGCACAGTAATTGCTGACACCTTGAAGAGTCTGCAGATGTGTATTTGACGTCTGCATTTACATCTGCAAGAAGTATTATTTAGGTTGGTTGCCCATCTACAATACGTCTAGAAGACATCTCCTTTTAGATGTCAAATAGACCTTTGTAAGATGTCTTTAAGATGTTTATGATTTAGAATGTATATAAAACTGACATCTTAAAAACATCTGCCAGATGTTTGTAGACATACTTTCTTGTAGCATACTTTCAATAACTGCATTACAGTTAATTCAGCTATAGCGAATAAAACTTAAGGTGTTATTTACAATATAGCCAGCTTTTGAGAAAAGGCACTCTGATAAAGTTGAAGTCGCCTGAACACACTGCATGTCCTAATTTTAATTTTACGTCTTCCTAGGTTAACATTTAGTTGACCCTGGAACAACATTTTAATCCAAAAATTTACTCGACCATATGTCTGCACCTAAATTTAACCTAAAATCAGATTTAATGATGAATGACACTGCTGTCGAACTCAGCAAAATCAGGCAGCTATCACCTTCATGACGTTCGCTCATGTACGATTCATATTAAAATGCAAATGAGAACTGTTTATCAGGGATGCCAGGCTTGGAGAGAGAGAAAAAAAAAAGAATGAAGAATATACACCAACCTATTTGTTTTTCAGTATCTTCTTGTTTTATTCTGCAGGGTCCTGGATCAGTCATATTTCAGCTTTCTTTCATTAACTGTTTTTGGAGGAGCTGAATTCCTGTGTGACTGGAGGAGCAGATCTACCAAAATAAAAATAAAATATTATGCTTTCATTAACACTTAAATCTTATTGCTTTAAATCTTGATGATCTATCAATCTATCTATGTAAAGTTATTTAATTTGTTTTAATAAAGAAATAAATGTACATATTTTACATATTATATCTTTCTAGACCTTTTAATATTTGACAGATATATAACCTGTTATGAACATTTTACATTGTAGACTAGTTTATATGCATTGCAAGGAGGAGGAGTACAGAGAGGTGGAGACAATTTAAACAAAGCATGCAAATACAGAACAGGTACAGTGTCATTCAGATGCATAGGTGCTAATCCAATCAGCCGGAAACAAAAGTCTCAGTAATCAGCCTCATTTGACAATAAGAGGACAGGAACTGGCAGGAACCTCTGGCTCCAAACTTGCATGTTAACCTATTTACTTTAAATGCTATATAATGTACTTCACCTTAGTTTCTTATATGATGCTATGTCAGGATGTAGGATGAGCAGATCTAAGACAGATTCTTACATTTATAATACTACAAACCACATTATATAATGTAAGGGACTCTCATAATATTTGTATTGTCCCTGCTAAAAACAAACAAACAAACAATAGAATTCTAACAGTTTCCTTTAAAATACCATTATATATTGACTTTTTCCCCAGTAAAACCTTTTTAAAATTCCTTTTTGTAGTGTGTTTTGGGCGCTTTTCCAATAGGATTTAAGGTCTCACCAATAGAATCCATTACATACACTGCCCTCCAAAGGTTTGATGATATCAGCATAAATCCTCATAATTTTTTATTTTTTTTTTGGTGCAAACCCATTAAATTAACTTGACATTATCATTGAAGACCAGCAATAATAATTTTCATTTTGATTACTGTGGAAGAAAAATTCATTTCTGCTGAACGTTCAGTTATTGATCCTATTGAGTATAAGTTTTAAGGTCAGAGAAGTAAATTAGCATTCTGGGGGCCCAAAGTTGACCCCAAGGGTCAATATATGGTTTAACGAGCTCTCTGCCTGTGCCTTTGTATGAAAAAGTACAGCTGTTATGAGTATGTAACCTTGAGTACAGATAAGTTATAAAAAGTGAAGACTGCCTTCACTCTGCAGCAAACTGTGTGTTTCTGCTTTTTGCAAGAATAAAATCTCAATAAATAAACACCATTTATTTTTTTTTTGTCTCTTACATGGTGAGAGTTGCTTTTTAATTTTGCCATGACATTACAAAATAATGGCAAAAAAATGGCGCAGTGCAACTTTCCGTTAAAGCTTTCCCATTAACGTTACAACCATTACATTTTCTATCGTGTGTTTTGGGCAGGGTTCTATTGTTTTTAATGTTTTTATTTATTTATTTTTAGCAGGACTGCTTGACTATGTACCATTTAATTCTCAAAAACAATTTTTCACCAGTCAAGTTGGGTGATGGGTTTGTGAATTTGACACAATGTGGGTGATTTAACACAATACTTTTAACACACCAGTGCAAAATAAATCTCTTCAACCTCTTTCTGTGAGCAGCCCACTGAGGATTCTGCTGGGTTTTAACGCCTTCAGCAAACGTTCGCAAACCAAACAAATGCTTTGTCCGTGATATTTCGGTAGGTAACGTTATATGGTTGGCAGATCTACACTGCTAGGCTAAATATACGTATCAGTTAGCAGACGCCAGAAAGGAAATAGCAAAACTATAACACGCTTGCTTTTTATAAAAATAAATATATATATTATATATAATTGTACGTTATAAATACATAAATTACCTCACCTCAGAAGACTTACAGATGTGTTATGGCTCTAGTGGCAACTACTTCTTCTTCTTTTGTGTTTAATGGCAGCTTTAGGTGCGAGTCCGCCACCTACAGGAATGAAGTGTGAAAGCTCGACGAGCAGTAGGAATTGTCTAAACAATACACATAGCCTATATGTGTGCGTGTGTGTGTGTGTGCATATATACGTAAGATATTTAATGGTTTTTAAAGTGTCTTATGCTCATCAAAGCTGCATTTATTAGATAAAAAAATCCAGAAATTAAAATGTAATTTATTCCTGTGATACAAAGCATCATTACTACAGTCTTCAGTGTCACATGATCCTTTCAGAAATAATTCCAATATGCTGATTTATTATTATCAGTGTTGGAAACAGTTGAGCTGCTTAATAGATTTTTTTAGAATTCTTTGATCATTAAAATAATAAAAAGAGAAGCATTTATTTAAAATGGATAATAATGTTCAAAACTACTGTTCAAAAGTTTGGGATCAGTGCATTTTTATTCTTTCTTTTTTAAATAAATGAATACTTTTATTAACCAAGGATCTATTAAATGAACAAAAAAGTCATAGCATAGATTAACATTTTAGAAATGTTTTATATTTGGTAAAAAAAAAAAATGTTGTTTTTTACTTGTTATAATACATTTAGTCACTTTGCTGATGTTTTTATTCAAGGCAACTTACAATTGGGAAATACAAAGCGATGACAGTATAATGAGGTAAAATTAGTTTAAAAAAAAAGAAGAAAAAAAAGAGAAATATATTTATGTATAATTAATACCTTCATTTTTTAAGATTTATGCTATGCACAGCCATAGGTGACATGACAAATTTAGATACTTTTATTAAAAGCAGTTGGCAACACTGCAAACAAGAAGTCATGTTACCTTTATTTATATAGCGCTTTTAACAATACAGATGTGTCAAAGCACTTAACAGCATTAAACTGGAGAATAAAGTGTCAGTAATATATAATAGCACGATTAAACACTCAATTTTCAGTTAAAGGCATTTCATGATTGAATAGTATCTGTGCAATCAAATCAAAGACTATCGCTAGAAATTAAGGAACAGAAACAGAACAAAACACAACTAAAACAACCCTGCTGAAAAGAACAGCTAAAACCAGCCTAGGGTTGAAGCTGGAAGTAGCTGGTTTTAGCTGGTCGCTCCAGTTGGTCTCCCAGCTGAAACCAGCTAAGACCAGCCTGGCAGGCTGAAAATGTGGCCCAAACCTCTCTAAAACCAGCTTACTGACCAGCTTAAACTAGCTAAGACCAGCCTGGTCTCCCAGCTAAAACTAGCCAACCAGCCAAAGGTTTTAGTTGTTTTTTTTTTTTCAGCAGGGAAATAAACTTACAGAACTAAACAACGCTGACAAGATGATTGAAGCACTTGAAGTGCTACATATGCATTATAAGAACACAATTTATTAAATTTAACAATACAAAAAATCAAAGCATAATTAGATCTAGAACAAAACAAAACTTTTTAGATTTTTCTCTTTGGGGAGGAACATAAAGTTGGTCTGAATACATGAATCTGCTAGTCTTAAAGATTAACTGTATTCACTGTATTTTGTTTTTTGTCCTGTCTCAGCTGTTTAATGCAAATTAATACAAGAGATTGATTGTAGCATCATGTCACATTTAGCGAGAACACTCTCTGATCTGAAGATAAACTGCTTACTGTGATTTTAGACATTTGTTTTTTTTATGATTGAGTAAAGACGATCGGGAAGCAAAACTTTTTACACACTGAGAGCAGTGATACGTCTTTTCTCTAGTGTGGACTCTCGTGTGACCCTTAAGGTGACCTTTTCGTGCGAAGCTCTTCCCGCACTGATCGCACGTGAAAGGCTTCTCTCCAGTGTGGACCCTCTCGTGTGTTTTCAGATGTTCTGACTGACTGAAACTCTTGTCACAGTGCGAACACTTGTAAGGTTTTTCTCCAGTGTGAACTCTCTGATGGCGTTTCAGTTGAGCACCATCAAAAAAGATATTGCCACAATCAAAGCACATATGATTCTTCACACCGCTGTGTCTTTTCTGGTGTTTTTTTAATGCTGCCAGCTCACTAAAACTCTTCCCACACAAAGAACAAACGTGGGGCTTCTCCTTTGTATGAACTTTCAGGTGGTTCTTCAGGGCATCTGACCTAAAAAATGTTTTACCACACTGTTCACAGTTATATGGTCTTTTCCCAGAATGATAACGGAGATGTAATTTAAAGGTGTTCGCCTTACTGAAACTCTTCCCACACTCATCACATGTGTAAGGTTTCTCTCCAGTGTGGATTTTCATGTGCTCCTTAAGGCCTGTTTTTTGTGTGAAACTTTTCCCACATTGATCACATGTGTAAGGTTTCTCTCCAGTGTGGATTTTCATGTGAACTTGCATTTTTTTGTGTGAAACACTCTTTCCACACTGAGGGCAGGTTAAAGACTTCTGGACTCTTCTTCGACTCTTCTTTGATTTTTCACTAGTTTTGACATGATGTTTCACCTCAGTTTCACTCAGTTCTTCACTCTCCTCATTCTCTTCCATCAAGTCTAAAATTAAAGTAAGATAGCATTTTCAGTAAAAGACATACAAATAAACCCTGGTTTAATATCAGGTAGAATAAATATCCAATTTAGTGCATATATTTAGCATAATGCTCTTCGTTACAATTATTTTTTTCTGACTAATGGATGCTGAATGGTTATTATAAGGTAAATGTATTGTTACATCGCATTGCTTTACATGTTTTCCACAGTTTGAAACACTGAATGAGTGATTACACTTGTACTACATAGCAAAGAGAGAGATACAAAGTGTTCACATGCTGCTTGAATTGAGGAGCGAAAGCGATCACTCAAGCTTTTGATGCGCATTGTCTCGGTTCATTAACTCAACTTAACAAAACTCGTGATTGTACAAAAAGTAGCAAAGCAGCATTATGTGCAAATATCTGGCATAATTCAAAAATTATTTTAGCAAGGGTGATCTCACTTGCACATTAATATTTTTGGTTGCAAATCCATTCCTTTTCCAAAACCTACTCAAACAATAGTGTACATTTTTCTGACTTATGTACTTCCATTATATTATACCTTAAACATTTCAAAGAATGTTTAAATCCAGAGAAATAAGCGATTTCAACTAGTGCTCTTACCCTTGTCATTGTATCACCTATCAATAAGGCCATATTTGTGTTGCCCTTGATTTCAGGTTGAAACACCAAAGGTACTTAAATACACTATGCATTTTATAAGACAGGTAAAAACACTGATTTACCATATTTGTTTACCATGCCTCAGAAACAACACTATTTTGACAAGTGCCATAGCATTCTCAGATGCAAATCTAATTTAACAGAACCTTCAATACACACATATATATCAAGTATCTTGTGTTACGCCACTTATTATGCTTGACCAGAAGAAGCAGAAACGGCATAATAAAAGCTTACGGTACGTTCACACGGGGCATCAGCGTCAACGCTTGACGGAAGGCGTGGCTGAAGTTTGACACTACGCCATGGT
>JAUCMS010000049.1:2564732-2576351 GCA_032357445.1 Enteromius radiatus
CACGATTCTGGAGAACTTTTTTTATTTTAAAGATTTACCCCTGAAAAATAGGTTATCAAACTGTAGTAAAATAGCAGCTTTCACCAACTATCGCTCTATTTTGGCTGAGCTTTCAATGTTGTTACGGGAAAGGATGAAGCGGATTGGTTGGTTCTCGTCACATGACCCGCGGTGCGCTTGCGGCAAGCTTCCATTGTGAGCGTGCAAAATGCGCATCTACATTTGAAATAATGGACCGTGCAAAAGACACCACATGTGAACGGCCCCTAAAAGCACAGTCGGCATTTGCTGCACCTGCTCTTCGCTTCCATCCGCGATTAAATATAGTTACAAAGCTGCGCGGACGCGGATGTGAGCAAGATGGAACGGAATGTAACCGCCCACATTGAAATCTGATTGGCTTATTTTGCTTAGTAAACCAATCAGGATGCTCTCTGTCTAGCAAGCGCTATGAACACACACACACACAGTTCATATGCACGCACAGTCTCTCTCACTCTCTCTCCTTTACTCCATCTTATGCACGCATTTTAAGATGCACAATGCAGACATTAAATGTTAATCTCCTTAATTAATCACTAACATAGCACATTCATGGAAAATGACACCAGTAATCAGCATTTTTGCCACAACTAATTTATTAACGAATCAGCATCAACTACATTAAAGAGAATCGCTTTATTTAAAGTGAATAAAATCCCCTACTTACTGGAGTTCAACAACTACTAATGCACAGAGCCGCAGCCAGACCTGATTGGTACGTGTGTAGCGTAGGTGAGATGACCTGGTAGTGGGCCAAACCACTGTGAGAAAGGGAAGGGGGAGCTCAACTATTTGGAAATGCATTTCTTTGCATTTGTATTTCTACTTACACAAATATTTTTTGTATGTATTTTTCACAATAGACAGTGCAATTTTATGATTTTTCCCCCCAGGATTTACACCCATGATGATAACGTTCAGTGCTTTGCTACAATCCTGTCATTGTAAACATCAGTTCAAAATCACAACATTAAAAAAAAAAAAAAAAGAAAAAGAAAAAGTGTGTGTGTGTGTGTGTATAACACACTTGTGCTCTCTCTCTCCTAATGTTTATGTGCATCATCAATGGAATAACGGAGCATTATTTTGATAGTCTTAGCAGTAGTATATGTTTTTATATAACATAAATCAATTTAATTCATTCTTTTTTTTTTTTAATCCAGTGTGTATCTTAGAAAACGTACATTTTGTAAGAGTACAGTAATTCAAAGATTAAGTAAATAACTAATAACAAATTCAGGTTAAAATTAACATGTCAGTCTTTTTTTTTTTTTTTCTTTTTATCTCTCCAGCAGCAAATAAACATCAACATCCACAACTAAATATAAATGCTTTTTTTCAAAATCTTCTATATGTTTATTAACATAAAATATACTTTATTCGATGGGAAAAAAAGGTAGTTTTTTTTTTTACCCATACACATATTTAGAGCTGTAATTGTAATACTGTGATACAGTGAAACTGTGATATTTTGATAAGGTTATCATACCATCAGAATATCATACTGTCCCATCCCAACCTCTGATCTAAATAATAAAGTCCTTTGTGTGTATGTGAAAACTACATAATATGTGTGTTGAAGGAGGGTTGAAACATAACTCTGCAGGGCAGACTTTTGTGATGCTGTGTAAAAACATCGGTTTTCAAAACAACAGTTGAAGAATGTACCTGCTTATATTATTTCTTATGTATGTCTTTTCTTTTTGGATGGGCATGTGTTGACAGCATAAGCAACTTATGCACTGTTAATGCCTTTAACTACAGGTGCTAGACAGTATGCCACAATCTATCACATTCATCCATGCTGAATAGAGAGCCTTACACCAACCTATTTGTTGTTCAGGATCTTCCTGTTTTATGTTGCAGGTTTCTGAATCAGTCATGTTTTTGGCTTTCTTTCACCAATTGTTGTGGAAGGAAGTGAATTGTAGGTGAATTCCTGTGGGTTCTGAACGGAATCTGTCAAAAAAAAAAAAGTTATAGTTACAGCTATATATACACACATACCATGAACTTCTACAAACGTATTAAATGTATTATTGTTTTTTTTTTTACTTTTTACTTTTTGTGCAACATACATTTGTGCTTTAATTATATTTGCACCATAACTTGAGCCCTGCTAGTATTTAAAAAAAAAATCTAAAAAGATCTGCACCGTGGTTTGTGAATTAATCACAACATATGCGGTAATATTAATATCAGTAACAATATTAGTAAATCTTAATAAAGCATTAACCTCTCGCTGTGATGCGGGAGCGACCAGGATTCTGCTGCATCTAAACGCATTCTGGAAACGTTCGCGACCCAAACAATGATGTGTCCATAAATTAATTTAAATTTAGAGTTTGTTATTCGCATTATTTGAGCGGTCATACGGTGTATGCCTGCGTACACGGGACGATTTTGTATTATTTGGAAAGGCTCGCAACCATGCTGCTAGGCTAAATGTTTGTTTATTTCAGTCAGCAGAGGCCAGAAAAGACGCACATATGAACTGCACCAGGTCAAAACAATACAGAATGACCTTATACGATCAAGCTTCGACAAGCTATGTGTTTATAATTGTATAAAAGTATATGAAATATCTCACCTCAGAAGGCTCACGGCTGTATGTTGGTGCTAGCGGTGACTACTTTCCTTGTTTTAGAGACTGCTACTGCACTTAGGATACATGCGCGTGCTCGTTGGTGAATGGCCAATCAGCCTTAAACTTATATATACGTCATTACTTTATATTACACCAGAGAACTCGAGAACCTATACTCTCCGTTTAATTGACAATAAAAAAAGTATTAAACTCACTGCAGTTTACGATTCTTTTTTCCCAACCTCTGACTGAATATCATTTTTTTTCTTTCTTTCTTTTTTTTTCCATGTTATGTGCCCTGTTTATAGATTTCCCTTCTAATTCAGGCATCTGCTTCATGTCATGTATAGGCTATATATATACCTATTACTATTACTATTATTGTACCTATTACTTGAATTATTTGTATATATGTCTCTTAATTTCATTTTATTTGTACCTGTCTATTGTTCTTCTTCTTCTTCAAAAAAAAAAAAAAAAAAACCCCAAGAACCTATACCAAAATAAACCTCTGGAGCACAAACTGGTACATTTTTCATTCACAAACAAAAATTGCAAATAGTCTCCCCATCATATCCCTTGTTCCAAAATGAGTTTGTATCACTTCACGAATCTCTTTATCTTGTGATGAATACAAAATCCTCCAAAAACCTACACTGCTCTGTACACTATTACACTACCACAACATAAAAAAAACATACCAATTTTTTTTTATATAGCATTTTTATTATTCATATATAAAAGCAAATGAAATTTCAATGTTATCTTGACCACTGAATTAGGAAATCTCTGGTTTCTGTTTCAGAAATCTGGATGAGAGTCTTCCTCTAAAAACTGGTCTAGTGCAGGGCTTCTCAAACTTCTCCTTGAGTACTTTCCCACTGAGAATGGGTAACAAATTTCTTACTGGATATTTAAGATTGATCTTGGGCCCTGTGTCTCACCTGACTGCTCACTGATGTCATCATTAACTAAAGTTCCCTAACAACACTGATCAAAAATGTGCCCAACGTATCATCATACAGGAATCATATGAATTGTGGGTTCTCAAAAACAGGTTTGAAAACCATGGGTCTATGCAGATGAATTCACACCCCCATATGAAAATACCATTAATTACATTATAATTAATTTAGGAAAAACACTGTCTGTGGTCTTCCACTGGCCACATTATAGGCATTTAGTGATATTATATGGTGGTTTGTATATAAATCTCTTACATGTGCTGAAATTTACTGTAGTTTCAGTTCTAATCAAAATTGTTGTATTGATGACTTCTGAGGCAGGCAAAAAACCTGAAGGAGATCGATTCAGTTTTCTAAAAGTTTATTTAATATACATTTTCAGGGCATTTCCTTATCTATTAGTTAGAATGATATAATATAATTAATGGCTCTACATGGCATCACACCTGGAAGTACAGATCAACATTTGAATTAGTAATTTCAGACATGCATCTTGTTTTTATGATAGGTTAGAGAATATAACTGATTGCCACATGAATGGCAATGATACGGCTTCTCTCCAGTGTGAATCCTCTCATGTATTTTCAGATATACTAACCGCTTGAAGCTCTTGTCACAGTGTCAACGCTTGTAAGGTGTTTCTGTAGTGTGTTTCCTTGTGCTTTTTCACTTCAGCATCAGTAAAAAAAAAAGCCTTCCCACATTCACAGCAGATTCGCACCGCTGTTTCTTTTATGGTGTATTTTTAAAGCATGCCGCTCACTAAAACTCTTTCCACACAAAGAACACACATGAGGCTTTTCCTTGGTATGAACTTTCATGTGTCTCTTTAGGGCACTTGTCCTAAAAAAATCTTTACCACACTGGTCACAGTTACAGAGTCTTTCATTAGAATGAATAAGCAGATGATCTCACTTGATATTCTGAAACTCTTCCCGCATTGATCACATTTGTATGTATTACATACGTAAGGGTTCCCTTCATATAAACTTTGAGGTGGTCCTTCAGGTCATCTGAAAACCTTTCAAGATGGCATTTTATGTGAACATCAAAATTTTGCTTGCATTAGAAACTCTTTCCACGCTGAGTGCAAGTGAAACATTTTTCGCCCGTTCTTTTCAGCGAGGAACTCCAGGACGTCTCTTCCATTTTGACATGATGTTTCTCTTCCACTTCAGTCAGTTCTTCAATTTCTTTGTGCTCTTCTATCACGTCTAAAATGAAAAAAAGAACACATTTAAACCCTTTAGTAACAGTAAAGTTCTCTACAGATCCCACCTTCTCTCATGTCACAATTGTTTGATTATGTACACTGCCTTTTATGTTATTTGGCTGAAATTAACCTCCTCAGTCTTGGACCCTCAAAGATTGCTCAGGGTCCAGTTCTAATTTCTTAGAATCTTCATTTCACTTCAGGTTCCGCCTCTGGCTTTCTTTTTTTAAAAAATGTTTTCAAAACAATTAAAGACAATTTTGTCTTTTCTTTTGGGCAAGCTTTGATAGCTTTAAGTACTGTTAATGCCTTCAACTACAGGTGCAAGTACACCACAATATCTCATATTTATTCATGCTCAATAGATGAGCCTCAATTCAATGTAAAAATCACAAATATTTCACAGCGTTTGTGATTTTTCTAACTGAATCAAATTAACTGCTTTACGATTAATAACATTTCTATGATCAAAGTATACAACCATACAACATAAAATAGCTCAGGTGTTTTAATTAATTTAACAATAGTTACTCATTTATTTTTTGAAAATATAGTTGTATTGTTCCACAAAATGTATCATTTCATTTCAGTTTTTTAGACAATCATAAGTATATATTAATAATGCATTTAATCATAAAAAAAGAATCTGGCGTTGGCAAAACAAACAATAGTTTGTCCAAATATTTATTATTTTCAATTTAGAGTTTGTTATTCGTGTGGTCTGGGTGAAAATATAGCGTGTGAAGTGCGTATACGGGACAAATTGATGTCTTAAATACAGGACGATTACTCTGAATGTTTGGCAACCCTTAGTGTCAGACTCAATGTTTGTTTCAGTTTAATAAACGCCAGAAAAGACACACCATATGGCTGTATCAGATAAAAAAAACGCGCGTGCGCACAGACACACACGCACAGACAGGAACGAGCCTGCAAAAGGTTGCTTTAACAAGCAGTATGGTAAAAAAATAAATTATACGATTTATCTCACATCAGAGACTCAAACTGTGTGATGCACTACTACTTCCTGTTTTCCTCTGGAAGGTTGGCAGACTAACTTAAATGGTGCATTTCCGCCGCCTACTGGAAAGGAGTATGGAGCGCATGGTAGTTTGAAACAACTATTTAAAAAAATATATATTAATTATTCACGTTTCTTTCGAATAAATATATAATTAATTAATTAATTAAGCTCATCTCCTAAAAAGAACCTAGAGTGACACAGATTTCATAAACAATGTCCAGTACACATTTTGGAGATTAATACATCTTTTCTGTTTCCAAACTACCTTCTGGGTGTGCTGAAAGGATTCTCATTGGTCTCATTTGTTTGTTTGTTTGTTTGTTGCTGACAACTGCATTGGCCAGTCAACCTTAACCATAGCCTATGTCATTACTTTAGACCAAAAGAAGATGGTGCGATGCATCAAAAATATGTGTATTGCCATTAAGTGAGGTTAATTATGGAAAAAAAATATGTTAAAATCATTTGAAACTGCCAAATGGGTAGCTCCAGCAAGAGTAAATGATTCATCTTGAATTCTGTCATGGAAATTATGTATATACCCTAGTTAAACAATTTAATAATCATCAGTATACAATGAATTTGTGCCCATGTTGTATTAAGCTGTGTGCTTTGGATGAACACTTTTAAAACTGATGGAGGATTTAGTTGCGGAAGCCTTCCAGCGAGATGTGAGAATTCACTTGGCACGTGACTCTCTCGGTGCATTGTGGGTATTCTCTAGCTGTTTAGCACGCTTTTGCAGTGCATTGTGGGATTGAATGAGTGCAGGCGAGAATGTCCATTAAAAATTGTGATTTCGGACACTTTGCTCTGGTGGGTGTGGCTGCTGTTGCTGGAGACACCAGGGGGCAATGTTTTCAAATCTAAATAAAGAGGTAGCTCACCCAGAAATGAAAATTCTGCCATGGCTCACTCTCATGTTGTTCTAAATTCATAAGACCTTTATTCATCTTTGGAACACAAATTAGGATATTTCTGATGAAATCCAAAAGCTTGCTGACTTTGACCCTCTATAGCAGGGGTGCCCAACATTGTTCCTGGCAATCGACTGTCCTGCAAAGTTTAGCTCCAACTCTAATCAGACACACATGCCTTTAATTTTCAAGCGATCCTAAAAAACGTAATTAGTTGCTTCAGGTGTGTTTGATTAGAGTTGGAGCTAAACTTTGTAGGACAGTCGATTGCCAGGAACAGGGTTGGGCACCCCTGCTCTATAGACACCACGGGTAGCATTACAGAGGGTCAAGGCCCAGAAATGTGACATAAACATGGAAAACATGGATCCATTTACTGCACTGCAGTCATATTCCAGTCACATCTGCTTGCCTAAAGCAGGCATAATCAATAAGGTGTGTACTGAATAAGTTATTTTAATACCACTGTTTGTTTTAAATACATTACAGCACTTTATGTGTTTCACAATGCTTTGTCACGCTGTTTAGTGATTCAAATATTACATCAGGTGCATATAATATGGGCTGCAAATGGCTAAAACGTGCATTTTGTTCACATATCTCATATTTTCCGTTTGGAAATCGACAGGCTTGTGCTGCAGTTCTATGGATGTTTTGCCTTCCAGGTCTTTGAGTCGGTCATGTGACTGGAAGCTATGAATGGAGGGGTCAGATAGCTCTCATATTTCATCACAAATATCTTAATTTGTGTTCTGAAGAGGAACAAAGGTCTTACGGGTCTGGAACAATATGAGGGCAAGTAATTAATGACAGAATTTTTAAATGCCTCGAATTTAACTCTTTAAAGCCAGGTTTACGTTTTTGGGGTAGTTTTTGAACCACAATTAATAAGTGCAACCAAACTGTCTTTGAGGCAGATTTTGTATTTTTGCTATCAACAAATGAAGTCATAATCATAATCATATAATCATGCCGATCATTATAAAAAGCTGCTTATCTCACCTTGTGAGCTATATTTTATGACTAGCCTAATTCATTTAATTAGTCCAGATGGGAATTTAGAGACTGGTTTAAATAGACTGTTTTCCTTTATTTTACTGAATGGTAATATTAACTTGTAAAATTAAACCATATATATTAAAGTTACATTTTGCCTATTCAAAAACATCACCCATTTAAAATGCTTTTACTTTTATTTTCCATCCTTACTGCAACGCATAATGCACAGTCAATCTTAGGAAATTTAGACTGTAGTAGCCTTGTCTGTCCCTCGGGATATCTGCTTTAAATTTGTTTAAATGTAAATAGGTTTTTCTCCCTTAACAAGGACTGTAATACTTCCCTGGGCGCCTGTCTGACATGAGTACTTTGGTCTCTTGTGCATGATGCTTATTTGAACTGTAATTTTAGACGTTCTGAGAAATACCCTGCCCCCACACACCATATGTCTGTACTGTACACAAATAGCAGGTGGGCCATTGTATTGTACTGTGTTTTTAAAAAGAGAAACAAGAGGTGGGTTATGCAAAGGCAACTGGAGTTTAAGTAAAATGTGAATGATAAAATGCCAATTCTGAGGCATTTGCCATTATTTATTGTGTTAAAATTGAGTTGAAGTTTACATTTCTTGAGAATGATTCAATTATGTGATTGCTTTTTTTTTTTTTTTTTTGATTGATTGATGTGACATGACTTGACCAAAGTTGATAAAAGAGTTTCAGCGGATGTGGGGTGTAAACAAGTGAAAGGAGCGATGCAAACAGCCTCACAACCCACAGACATGGGTTTTCCATTCTCATAAAGAACAGCAATGCTAAACCTATGTAATTTATATATAAATAAAACATCTCATTGAGTACCTATAAGTATTATTACCTATACTGTAAAGTATAGACCTAAGAATAAGTATACAGGCAGAAGTGAAAAACATAAGACAGGGTAGGGAGAAAGACTGAGGGAACCTTGTTATTCCGGATCATGTAATCATGTGTGTTGCCATGTTTTATCAACAAAGTGTATGTCAGCAGATTTAGTAAACCCTCAGCTTCACGGTAATGCTGCATCAAAATTAGACACTGCACTATTTACTGTAAACTGTGAGTTTTTAGTGACGTGGACAAAATACTTTATTTGTTTATAACAACTTGGAGCTAGTTACTGGTATTGCTTATCTCTGTCATTAGTCCAGTAATAATGTGATAAACAACAAAAACACTTGCTTTATACTTATATTTTTAAAGAGACCAGCAGGAGTAGGCCTAATACTAACTTAAATGGACTTTCTTCCAACACACAAGCCTACATGCAAATATAGCTATATGCAAAACTTTGAAAATGCAAACCATCTAATATCTTTTATGGAAAGTACATCTGTGCACATCGCATCTTTGTGTTGCAGGTAATGCACGGCATTTGTGCGGTTCTGCGCAGAACCCGAGTTCTGAGTTTTTGTTTTGTTTTGGAAAGCACATGAGGTTATTTATGCACTGTGACTCACTTTCCACCTTCGTTTATGAGCGAAAGCAAGATGTGTTGTGGTCTGTGAAGGCTACTGGCTGTAGTCTATTGTATGCGATAGGTGTGTTGCAAGCGCTTAGGTGCGTGTGGGTTGGTTGGTGGTTTGAAGGGCATCTTGTCCCTTAAAGTTAACCTTACAGCAAGCTAATGTTGCATCATCTAAGGCCAAACCAGTTTTGTAGGTCATGATGTTCATCTTTCATGCAGAATTAAATTAAATGGTTTTATTTTGTTCAAACCCTCATTAAAGTGCAAAATACCAGTCAAAGTAATTTACATTAACTGGAAAATTTAAATCTATATTTTTAATCTAATATATTTTTCATATATATTTATATCTTATCTTTTATATCTCAAAATGATTAAGGAACATCAGACATATCATGAGGTATGTGATTAAGGCTAATTTTTTTATCTGAGTCTCATGAATTTAAACAAGCGTCACTACGGCTACATTTTTAAGAAGTCATGATTATAGCAAAGAGGTAGCCTGGCTTCCGTGACTTTAAAGCTCATAGGAGCTTAGTCTGGCCAAGCTACCTTACCATTCCAATGACCTATGCGTAACAACGGAACCTAAAGTCACCGTAACCAATTGTAGCTAGCTTCATTAAAGGTGCCCTAGAATGAAAAACTGAATTGACCTTGGCATGGTTGAATAATAACAGTTCAGTACATGGACATAACATACTGTGAGTCTCAAACACCATCGTTTCTTACTTCTTATAGAAATCAAGTGTTTGCAAAAGACGACTGAAAAAAGGTCCAATTCCAACAAAATGCAAACTGTTTCGTAACAGTCTAGAGGCGTAATAGTTAGGCTCACCACATTTGCATATACCCGCCCATGCGCTAGGCCAGCCGAGCTGCGCAGACAAGGCGAGTCATCCGAAGTCCGAAGACACTGTCTACAATGGCGGATCATCACCAGTGTTTTCCACAGGTTTGAAGGCAATGTGTGGTGTGCACGGAGGAGAGGGGCTGTGTGTGTGAGTGAGGGAGAGACGTGTGTGTGAGTCGCGCGTGCGTGCGTGTCAGAGCAGAGCAGAGCAGACCTTCTCATTACTATTCACGAACCTTCCAAATAAGGCAAAAACAGACTGTTTCATTCTAGGGTTGTAAATGGACCTGTAAAACCATTTCTGGACATTTTTTCACCTTACCTAAGCTACATGTACATATCAGACAACAATTTAAAATATTCTATATGCCGGTTTTGCCAGATTAATTACATGGCATGTTTGAAAGCCGGTATGGTTTCTGGTCGCAGAACTGCTGCGTCATTGTGTAACACCCGCCTCAGTCGTGGTGGGGGGGGTTTAGTTTCTCATTGGTTCCCACTTTTTTGGGAAACGGAAATGTGCTAAAACGTCAGCTTTGCCAGACTGACTTTGCTCGCAAAATTGAATGTAGCATCACATATTGACGCTTGGTCAGGACCCTTTGCTGTCGCTTTTTGAAGCTCATGGTACCCCTTTTGCATAATTTTTCAACATGAATGGACAGTAAATTTTTACTGTCATTGTAGCAACTATCCCAACCCTACTCCTACCCATCTTTGAACAATATAACACACACACACACCCACATGGTGAGCATGATTTTACCAAGTACAAGATTGAACAACATTTCAATTTACCAATTAGATTTGTGGGATAATTGTTCAGGAAATAACTGTTTTAGGCTTATGATCAGGGTTATGGTGAGTTCAGACTGCACGATTTTTAAAGTAGTCGTCACAGATCATTTCACACTGCATGACTATCAGGGCTATCATTCAGTCGCTGCTGTGTTCACACTGCATAATAGATCGGTGATAGGGGGTTTCACACTGCGTGAGTTTACAATAGAAAGAATCGCAGGCAAGTTTGTCTCACTGCCAAACACGCGAGAATGACATTCCCCTTCCTCAAACATCACGTGGCATTTGCGTACTTTATTGCAGATGAACTGGAAGCTATAGAAATACCTTTTTTAGTTGCGTGAATCATTTCATTTTAAAGTAACTGAACAAATACTGTTTTATAAATCAAGCTTATACTTAATCATAGTAAAAATACAAATAAGTTTTTATATTGCATGTTCAACAGTCGTGTAAACCTTAATTGTTGGAATCTATCCCAGTGCTACAAAAAACACTGAATGACAATACTTTTGAATTACAATACATGTGTATATAATAAGTAGCCTACAATAATTAACTTATGCACAAATCCAATATAAAGTATATATTTTTATTTATATAAATAAAAAAATTTACTGCAGTCAAAAGATCAAAAACTATTTACGAAATGGCATGCTAATTTATGGATTGAAGCACGAAACACTCGTGATCATCGTCATGTGGTGAATGT
>JAUCMS010000049.1:2624078-2636049 GCA_032357445.1 Enteromius radiatus
TATACATTAAGCAACATTACACGACCAAGTCAACGAAGTTCCCTGAAAACCACTAATGCAAATTTGACATTATAGCCCATACAAGACTTAACATAGTTAATATTATAGGATTATTACATTTTAGTTCAGTATTTAAATTTGAATTTATTGAAATAATATATTGCTGAATGTGTTTGCTCCATTTGTTTAATGAAAATAGTTCGAGATCACAGCAGAACAGCTGCAAATATGCAACACACAGAGCAGCACTGTTTTTTGGTTTTTTTTTAATGAATGACTTGCATTTTTTGAATTTTTAAACATTTGAGTCAATAATTTAGTAGTCAATTAATAAGGACAGGCACTTCTTTATTCTTAAATGATTCTCAGCCATCTTAACTAGAGTGCGGATCGGGCTGCATTTTTCTGTCCGAGCCCAGCGCACGTCCGACAGAGCAGTAACTGAAACCAACCCGACAGGTATTAAGATATTTATGTCCAAGTTCAATCCCAGCCCGACAAAAACCACCGTTATAACACAGGTGCACTTTGCGCTGATGTGACCGAGTCTGACCCGAACCAGAGCACAGGTATGAAAATGGGTTGTTGGTGAAAAAGGTGAGAAGGGTGCTCGAGGGGTGATGTGGCCTCTGATGGGGCCGGGAGGTGGGGGGACTCCCACAGAATAAATATTACGGCAAAGAAATCAACATAATAGTATTTTCTACCATTATCGAAAAACATACCATCAACTACAAATGCTATTTGCTATTGCAGACAGAGCATGCCAGGAAAATAACAAGATTGATAAAAGTTTGCCATTGCCAATTTTACAGTAGCCAAATAAATTTAATGGAATAATAAGCCAAGCACAGGTCCTGAAAAAAGTACTGTATTGATATTTGTCTAAAGACATATGTACATCCCTTAAATAAAAGGACACCTCTTGCCCTTTTACTGAGACTTTGCCCTCCAGTTGAAGCCATGACCAAATCCAGCTGTTTAACCAGAGCTGCATTGTTCTGCCCTAACACACTAAAATAATGTTTGTATTAGTGTTAACGATTCTTTAGCATTATATGTAACTTACTCTCTTAAGGGTACGTTCACATGAAGCGTCTAAAAATGAGTGGAAACCGCGAGGCGCGCCGCTTTTTCCACCAATTTCAAAGCCCTTGGGCGCTCGCGCTTCTATTGTTACTAGGCAACCATGAAGGCGCTGCCAGTGCTTTGGATGTTAAACTGCACGGCTCTATTGAAAATAAAGTACGCAAATCGCACTGCATGTGAATTTCCATGCCTGGGAGCATCCTTTTAATGCCTGGGATTTTCATGGAGCATCCTTTCTAAATATCTGTCCGAACCCGGCCTGGTCCGTTGGGTACCGCCGGGATCAGGTCAGGTATCCCATCCTCTAGTCTGAACGAATCGTTTGAATATGAACCTTTATAGACATACTAGTATTTATGTCATAAAGACAACGTTGCACTTATTCAAACAACAAGATATTTTACAGTTACAAGATGAATATGTTCATCTGCTTCGGCTCTACTACTCTGACTGATGTTGTGAAGTGACAGTTTGAGCGGTTCTAAGAGATACGTGTTTAATGCCTTTAATTGGTTAATTATTTGTTAAAAAGACAAACAGATGTAAAGGGTTACCAACAGCAATGATTTATTAAAAAGAAAAAAAAAAAACAACTCTAAAAAGGGCACTTCTGAGTGTTATTACAAAAAGAGCATGTGCTCTGCACAGGTTGAGCCCTGCCTTTGCACGTGTCTGCTACATAACATGTGTGTTGAAGGAGGGCCGGAACATAACTCTGCAGGACATACTGCCTGACTTTTGTGATGTTGTGTTAAAACATCTGTTTTTAAAAGAACAATTGAAGACAATACCTGCTTATATTATTTCTTATGCATGTCTTTTCTTTTTGGATGGGCATAAGTAACTTATACACTGTTAATGCCTTTAACTATAGGTGCTAGACAGTATACCACAATCTATCACATTCATCCATGCTGAATAGCAGAGCCTCACACCAACCTATTTGTTGTTCAGGATCTTCCTGTTTTATGTTGCAGGTTTCTGAATCAGTCATGTTTTTGGCTTTCTTTCACCAATTGTTGTGGAAGGAAGTGAATTGTAGGTGAATTCCTGTGGGTTTGAGGGGACTCTGTCAAAAAAAGTTATAGTTACAGTTACATATACCAGTTACCAGCAGCACTTTTATGTCATACAAATTAACTGCTTAATTACATTTTACTACTGGAAGTTCTTATTTTCAAATGGCTATGAAAACATCAGTGTAAAGAATATACAATTCGTTAAGTGATTGATTCCATTTCTGTACTTGAAGTTCTACAAACGTATTAAATGTATTAAAAAATAAATAAATAAAAAAATTCTCAACAGATCGGCACTAGTCGTGTAGTAGTAATTTAGGAGCGTGAATTAAAACATAATAGTAAATGCGGGAGAGACCAGGATTCTGCTGCATCTTAAAGCATTCGGCAAACGTTCGAGACCCAAACAATAACGTGTCCAAAAATGAGTTTCATTTTAGAGCTTGTTATTCGCATGGTTTAAGAAGTCATACGGTGTGTGCCGGCGTATACGGGCCAAAACAATGCCTCGAACACGGGACGATTCTGTATTATTAGGCTGGCAACCATGCTGCTAGGCTAAATGTTTATTTCAGTCAGCAGAGGCCAGAAGAGACACACATGTAGAACTTCACCAGGTGAAAACAATACAGAATGACCCAATACGATCATGCCTCGACAAGCTATGTGTTTAGAATAGTATAAAAGTATAAGAAATATCTCACCTCAGAAGACTCACGGCTGTATGTTGGTGCTAGCGGCTGCTGATTACTTTCCTTGTTTTAGAGACTGCTCCTGCACATAGGATACATGCGCGTGCTCGTTGGTGAATGGCCAATCAGCCTTAAACATATATTACGTCATTAGTTTAGATTACGCCAGAGAACTTTAGTAATTGGTACATTTTTCATTCACAAAAAAAAAATTAATTAAAGCAAATAATCTCCCGTCCCATCCCTTGTTCCAAAATGAAGTTGAGGGTTTTTTTTTTTGTAGCTGTTTTACATGGTTGATGATGTGTATGTAATCATTACTGTTGGTCGTCCTATTTTTTGTCTTTGGATTTGTATGTGATTCCCTGACTGTGTTCTTTCTGTGTTATTATTTAAGAATTAGTATTAAAAAAAATTGAGAACCTACATGGCTCACATACAAAAATTCTTCCGTTTTTATTATTCATATATAAAAGCCTGTGAAATGTCAATGTTATTTTGACCACTGAATTAGGAAATAGGATATTTCAGAAATCTGGTTTGAAAACAGGTTTGAAAACCATGGGTATATGCAGATGAATTCACACCCCCATGGTATGAAAATACCATTAATTACATTATAATTAATTTAGGAAAAACACTGTCTGTGCTCTTCCACTGGCCACATTATACAGTAGTCAACAGTTGGATAAAAAAGTTAATCAAAGTTGTCCTGAGACAAGAACACATTTTGGCTTTATGTTTTAGGACAGTTTTTATGAAAGTTTTGATCCACTAGTATATAAATTTTTTAGTCTCTTACGTGTGCGTGGGAGTTTCCTTGTGCCTTTTCACTTCAGCATCAGTAAAAAAAAAAAGCCTTCCCACATTCACAGCAGATATGATCCTTCGCACCGTTGTGTCTTTTATGGTGTATTTTTAAAGCATCCCGCTCACTAAAACTCTTTCCACCCAAAGAACACACATGAGGCTTTTCCTTGGTATGAACTTTCATGTGAATAAGCAGATGATCTCTAAAAACACTTGATATTCTGAAGCTCTTTCCGCACATGAAGGGTTTCTCTTCACTATTAACTCTGATGTATAGTTTAACACTTTGCTTGTCTGAGAAACTCTTCGCACAATGAGGGCAGGTAAAAGATGTATTGTACAGTGAAAATGCACTTGTAGTGTGCGAGCAACGCAAATTTTGCTTCAATTGTGACATGATGTTTCTCCTCCGCTTCTTCACTCACTGTCTAAAATGAAAGTAAGAACTTTTTCTTTCTTTCAGCAAAGCATAAAAACCAAAACAGAAATGTGAAGAATAAGGCCATAAATGTGAACCTTGAAATAATAACAAAGTATACAAATTTAACAAACAAAGCATATCTTTCAATTTAAAATGATGTCACTACACCTGATTCATTATTCATGATGCTCCCCAACAGCACAGCCGAGGACATTTGAATGATCTTAAGTTTATCTAAAGAAGTATTAAAGAATCGTATGGGAGAAAAGCAGTATATCTTGCATTGGCATTTGGTAAACAGATTTAAAGGATTAGTTCACCCAAAAATGAAAATTCTGTAATTAATTGTTCACCCTCATAAACCCATAAGACCTTCGTTCATCTTCAGAACACAAATTAAGATATTTTTGATGTTATCAGAGAGCCACAACTGAAATGATCCAGAAATGTGGTAAAAACTGCGGTTAATGTGAAAAAAAAGTTAATGTGACATCAGTGACTCAACTTCAGTTTTGTGTTCAGAAGATGAACGAAGGTCTTCTGGGTTTGGAACGACATGAGGGTGAGTAATTAATGTCAAGATTTTTATTTTTGGGTGAACTAACCCTTTAAGTGAACAAAATGATATTGGCCAAAGCACAAGGATGAAGAGTAAGTTCATATTTTTTTATTTATATTATTTATATATCAGACACCTGACTCACTTATAAATGCTATTTTTGTTGATCTTTGATGGTTATTTATCCAGACACTCATTGGAACCGGTTATGAAAGCTTTATAGCTTTTATTCCGTTGGACATTTTCTTTTGTTATGATTGCGTAGAGAAGCTAATTTACTAAAGCTCTTCCCGGCGGCTTCTCTCCAGTGTGGCTCCTCTCGTGTATTTTCAGAGACGGTAACCAACTGAATCGCAGCGTGAACACTTGTAAGGTTGTTCTCCAGTGTGAGTTCTCTGGTGCAGTTTCAAGTCAGCATTTGTAATAAAGGTCTTCCCACATTTAAGGCACGTAAAATCTTTCACACCGCCATGTCTTTTCTGGTGTGATTTGAAAGCGCTCACATGAGCAAAATCCCTTTCACACAGTGAAACACAGGTTTCTCCTTTAAATGTACTTTCCGATGGGCTCTCAAGGCAAACCGGCTTAACAAATGCTTTCCCGCATTGATCGAAGGTTTTTCTCCAGTGTGAGTTTTCTGGTGCTGTTTCAGTTCAGCATCTCTTATAAAGGATTTTCCACAATCAAAGCACATGTGATTTTTACACCGCTGTGTCTTATCTGGTGCGTACTTAAAGCACCAGTCTGACTAAAACTCTTTCCACACAGCGAACAAACATAAGGCTTCTCCTTCGTATGAACTTTCCAGTGAGTCCTTAGGGATCCATTCCTAATAAATGCTTTACCGCACTGATCGCAGGTATATGGCCTCTCCCCAGAATGAGAGTGCACATGTAATTTAAGAGTGCTGGGATGTGTGAAACTCTGCCCACATTGATCACACGCGTACGGCTTCTCTCCGGTGTGTGGATCTTCATATGATGTTTAAAGGATCCTCTTAGGGCGAAACTCTTCCCGCATTGATCACATGTGAAAGGCCTCTCTCTACTATGAACTCTCATGTGGATTTTCAGGCTTTGTTTGTATGAGAAATGCTTTCCACACTGAGAGCAGGTGAATGTTTTTTTGCCTTTTCTTTACGCCGAGTGGCTCAAGGACTTTATTATGGACTTGACATCATCTTTCTCCTCCGCTTTGGTATATTCTTCACTCTCCTTGTTTTCTCCATTCAGGTCTAAAATGCAAGGCAAAGAGGTTTGGTGCTTCAAAAAAGAAAAATTGAATTGAAATGAAATGAACTAGTGCTATCAAGCGATTAATCGCAATCAAAATAAAGGTTTTCTTTACATAATATACATGTGTTTAGTGTATATTTACTATGTATATATAAAATACACACATATACATGTGTATATATATATATATATATATATATATACTTGAGAAAATTTTCAATTTCTATATTGAATACATTTATACAAGATATAAATTGTATAAATGTAAATATATTCATGTGAATACATGTAAATATTTTCAAAATATATTCTATATAAGTGTGTATTAATTTATACATAACAAATATATTCCGTACACACACATATTTCACATAAACAAAAGCTTTTATTTTGGATGCGATTAATCGTGATTAATCATTTGACAGCACTAAGATGAACACATAAATGAACCAACATAACTCATCATTGATCATTTTGATGCATTTATTTGTACATTGATCTTCCAGTTTTTACTTTCAGGAACAAATTGTAGGTTTTGAAGTAGCTAATAACTATTAGATATGTTTCAGTAACAACACATAATAAGATAGGGATGGAAAACTAGGCTATGTACCTTAGTGATATGTTTACAAAAGTTAAACAGCATCACTGGTGAAGAATCAAGAATAAACACCAACCTCTTTGTTGTTCTTCTTGTTTTATTCTGCAGGGTTCATTCATGCTCTCTCTGCTCCTTCTTAAACTCTATATTCTTCACTTTCAGGCTGATGATGAATTGTTGCGGGGTTATTCTTGTGCGGTAGGAAGAGCAGATTTGGTTAAATGAAACCTTAATAAAACGATTTGATTCACGCATTCACAAACACTCAGGTTTTCATTTAGCATATTGTTACCTGCTAAACGTCCGATTCCGTCGGCAAATGCCTAAAAGGTGCAAAAAATATTGCTGTGTAGTGATTTTACGTCCAATACAAAGCTCCCAGAATTCATAATAAAGCGCTGTCTCTCGGGTCTGAATCACGTGAGCTATGACGTCGAAGTTTCGTTCGTCTGAAAACCACGTGACTGCTTCAGTATGAATGAAAAGAAACAAACCCCACCGCTATTTGCTTTACATTACATTTCATAATAATCCGTTTAGTTCAACTGTATTGTGTATCCTGAAATGACTGGCTATCTCAAACATTTTGACACTGCAATAGCAATCTGAGGGAGAATTACAAAATATATTGCATCCAAGCAAAGACAAAACCTTTTTCTTTTCTTTTTTTTTTGAGAGTAAAAAAAATCAATAAAATGTGACAAATATTCGTGAAGAAATTAGCTACACATTTATTCAATGTGAACAATATATATATATATAAATGAATTACATTTCTCTCTATCTCTCTCAACAAAAAAAGAAAAGAAATAGACTGTTCAAAAGCATAAAGATGGTATGATTTAATATTTTCATTTGGTAAATAGCCTATGTGATTAGTGGTCACATAACTAGATGTTTAAAGCCCAACACTTATGGTCACATTTGGTGAGGATCCAGCATCACCCCATGGATTATTTACCGTGATTGCAGACTTTTTTTTAAATGATGGATTGAATCTTTTTCCACATGAAATACAGTGACAGAGACAGAAAGAGACCGACTTTAACAGAGTTCATTAAAAATGCTGATTCATTTAATAAATATATATATATATATATATATATATATATACATAGAAATATAAAACTTATGCTTAAATACTAAATGGAATACATAACCTAGCTAGAAACACTGATCATGTTATCACTTCACACTTAAAAAGTTTTAATTAAAACACTCTGCTTCTTGCATGAAATGAAAAGACCAATGGCAAAGGTCAGGATTTTAATTTTTTTAAATAATGCATACATTTTTCCACCAAACCTCATCATATACCCCCATAAGACTTGGACTATATGGCATCAGTCTGTAAAATAAGCAATTATTTTATAAATAAAGTACACATGAAAAAAATGAGACAGATCTTCCTCTTTATTCACTTACAAAGTAGTCAAACCAACACAAGAGAATGCAAAGCAAATAAGTGGCCTGTTGAAGTTTTGCTTCGACATTTGGTAAATACATCACGAGTATTAGATTAACGACAACAATGAAAAACAAGAAGTAAATATTTGACTTGTCAATGTCAGCACAATTGTTAAAACCTCTTCTTCAGCTACCTAAACTACTAGGTGAGTGCTAAAAATAAATTTAACACAAAAATAAACAATAGTATATATATATATATATATATATACACAATAAAGATAAATATATAACCAGTAAATGTAAGGAATATTGTTCTTTTGGGAAGAAAAAACTATCCTTCAGATGATCAGTATCTCACATTTAAAATCAGTGGTTTTAAAAATCATTGCTCATACAGTACGTGGACCCCGTCACTTCTTAAAAAAATAATTCAAGGTTTTGAGGTCTTGAGGATTTGATGCCAGAAGACCAACACAGCCGAGCTTGCAGAATCAACTATTGTGGGAGTGGCATCTGTCGGTGTGAGAATGGCTTGATTTCAGAAGGGGCAACTTATTTTTATGAAATGAAAAGAAAACTACTGGTGGATCTTTATCATTGTAGGATGGTTGTGTACACACACTCCTAACACACATTTCAGTTCAAACAGCTTGAAAAAGAGCATGTACCACCGTATGACCCCTTTAAGAGTTTAGCTCCAACCCTAATCAAACACACCTAAACAACATAATTAAGGACTTCAGGATTGCTAGAAAGTTACAAGTTTGATCGAGGTTGGAGCTAAATTCTACAGGAAAGTGGACCTTGAGGATCAGAGCTGAGACCCCATCGATTTCAGTTATATTCTAATCAGTAAACATATTTTACAGGCTTTGCAAAACTCTTCATACACTTATCACGCATGTTTCTCTCTGGTGTGGATCCTCTCGTGTTGTTTCAGGCTTCCTGGCTGATTGAATCTCTTGTCGCAGTGTGAACACTTGTAAGGTTTTTCTCCAGTGTGAGTTCTCTGGTGCTGTTTCAGTTCTCCAGCTGTAATAAAGGCTTTCCCACAGTCAAAGCACATATGAGTCTTTACACCGCCGTGTCTCTTCTGATGTATTTTAAAAGTACTTAAATGACTGAAACTCTTCCCACACAAAGAACACACATAAGGCTTCTCCTTTGTATGAACTTTCATATGGTCCTTCAGGGAATGTGCTCCAAAAAAGTTTTTACCGCACTGATCACAGTTAAAAGGCTTTTCTCCAGAATGATAACGTAGATGTGATTTAAGAGAACTTGTCTGCATGAAACTCTTTCCGCACTGATCACATGTGTGTGGCTTCTCTCCAGTATGGACCTTCTTGTGATACTCAAGATTTCCTTTTCGTGCAAAACTCATCCCGCATTGATCACACTTGTGTGGCTTCTCTCCGGTGTGGATTTTCACGTGTTCCTTAAGCTGTCCTTTTAGCGTGAAACTATTCCCGCAATGATCGCATATGTGTGGTTTCTCTGCGGTGTGGATCTTCATGTGATCTGTAAGCGTTCCTTTTAGTGTGAAACTCTTCCCACACTGATCACATGCATGCGGCTTCAGTCCGGTGTGAATTTTTACGTGATCTTTGAGGACACCTTTACGTGTGAAACTCTTCCCGCACTGGTCACATGTGTACGGTCTCTCTCCAGAGTGGATTTTCATGTGAATCTTAAGGTTTGCTTTTAGTGTGAAACTCTTCCCGCACTGGTCACATGTGAAAGGCCTCTCTAGACTATGAACTCTCAAGTGAAGTTCAAGACTTTGTTTAGATGGGATACTGTTTTCATACTGAGAGTAAGTTTCAGTCTGTGAGTCACTCAAAGATTTTTCCTCAGTTTGGACAAGATGTTTCTCCTCCACTTCACTCTGCTCCTCACTCTCCTCTTTAATTTCAAACAGGTCTAAATTAAATTAAAAGACAGAAATATAAAGGGAAGGATAAGAAAATGCATCCATCAACTTTGTTAAAATAACTATTTAGTTAACATTTTGTCTGACCTCCTGGTGTTGACAATCAATATGAACATTTCTCAAATGGCCATATGTTGATTATTTTTGTATTCAGCTCATGGGAAGTATCATGCATATTATTTTCTACCTTCCTGATTATTTTTGTACTTTAACTATATTATTTCATAGCCCTCCAGTTCTTTATCATCCATAATAAAAAATAATAAAAAATGAACACAACCTCTTTGTTCTTCAGCATCTTCAGGTTTCAGTGTCCTGCAGTGTTCTGGATCATTCATGTTCTTTCATAAATTCTGTCTCCTTCATTTGCAGGCTGATGGAAATATTCAAGCATTTAACCGGTGAACTGCTGTCAGAAGAACTTCACTGGTGGCTTGTTCTAGGAGGAGCTTCACTTTAAGTAAAAAATAGAAATAGAAAACAATTGCACAGAACATACTGGTATTGTAGAAATGTTATTTTTCCAAAGTCTTTATGTTATTTATAATAGAAACGTAAAAAAAATGACAAAAGCAGCAATACAGTTATGTGTGAAGCGTACATCACTGTGTTTTTTGGATTTGTTGTTCATACATAAAATAACTATATTTTGTTGATATCCAAAGTAGTAATTGTGTAGTTTGTCTTAGTCTGTTGACACCAATGACATGAACTTTTAGTAGAGGTGTACATTATGCAGCACTCTTGTTTTTTAAGATGGCAAAAAGGTTTAAGAGTGACATTTTTAAGCTGTTCTGCCTCTCTACAGCTCTTGTATCAAGGCCAATCAAAACCATGTGGACTTTACTGTCCATAAAAGCAGATTTAGTGATGGTACGTTTAGACTCAGATCTGATTTTTCAAATATTTGTGGTAGAAAATATTACAAGTCAGGATATGCTGAAAGTCTATAAACCATAATAGTATTAATCCTCACATTTTGAGTCTAGTAAAACACCAATAATACAAAAACAACAAATACACATGACACCCATTTTTACAGGTTGTTCTATTTTGGTTCTTTGTGGGAGACATTAACCACTATTAATAATGTGTTTGTGAATTTAAATGTAGTTTTACAGTAATAAAGCCACTGTTTTGCTGGAATTAACAATACTGAGAACATTCTCTAACAATATAAAGCACTACAAATATTTTAACGTTTACAGAGTCGAACCTAATACATTTATCTACGTGTTTACATGTTTACCTCTGATGATGTAAAACCTCCTGCGTGCCTCCATACTCAATATTTAGCAGTAACATGGTAATTTGTAGAACTAAAATGACTAAACCTAAAATAACCGAAATGGCCTGTATTGTATGGTTGTGTAATCATATGAAGTACTGTATCCTGCCCATCTTACCTCTGAAGAGTCGCTGCAGATTGTGAATGAGGGAGCGATGACGTCATCAGTGCGAGACGCCCACAGCGCACTTTAACGGCACTCTTCGGCTTGTTTGTTTGTTTTTTAATTAATTAGTTAATTAACTTATTTATTTTTGTGATATAACACAACCCCTTACATCGTATTATTTTGTCATTGTTTCATTTCGATAAATTCCACTTTATTTTGATTGCCTGTTCTTGAAATACTAAACGGGCACCTTTGCGAGCTATTGCTATCCACCAGAGGGAGATATAGACCAGATTTAAAATCTAGTGCTCTCAGCTTTTGTTCTTGTAGGTCCACTTTTATGCAAAGTTAGCTCCAACTCTAATCAAGCGTACCAAACAAGCGCATCAAGGTCTCTAGGATTACTAGAAGGCAGGTGAGTTTGAACAAGTTTGGAGATATAACGCAGGAAAACGGACCTCGATGGCCAGAGATAAGAATCCCTGATCTAGTGCATGTATATTTGCATAAATAAATAAATTCGAACAATCAGCAATTTTAAATTAAATGGCATAAAACTTCAAAATAGTGTTATTGTTATAAATAATAACTTACTATATATATATATATATATATATATATATATATATATAAGGTGTAACTAAAGCTCTAGAGCATGGCTGGACTGGCCATAGGGCATATCGGGCATTTGCCCGGTGGGCCGATGGTGATTTTCGTCTTTTGTGAACAGGTGTTCCCGATGTTTTTTTTTTTTTTTTTTTTAACGTTTTAAGATTCCCCCTCCCTCTTGCAACGGCTCAGCAAT
>JAUCMS010000049.1:2690644-2701752 GCA_032357445.1 Enteromius radiatus
TAGCGCTAATCAAAGAACCGACTTTACTGATGAGATGCGCATAATATATCGTTCGATATATATCGCCCAGCCCTAATTCAGTCCATTTTCTTTTATATAGAAACCCTTCTTTCTGTAAGATCTAAGTTTCTGTAGGATCTAAGTTTCTGGAGAAATATACTAATATATAGAAAGTATCTTAAATTGGACTCAATTTGGCTAAAACATTTTCACAGATTTTAACAATTGTTACTTTTTTCATACATTTAAAAATGTAGCATTCTTTCCAATATAGAGTATTAAGAAGAAACGCCAACCTCTTTGTTTTTCAGTAACTTCACAATTTATTCTGCTGGTTTCTGGATCACTCATGTCCTCGCGGTTCTCTCATAAACTCGATCTTCTTCCCTTGTAGGCTGACAGTGGTAAAGGAGACCTGCCAAAATAAATAAATTGAATTCAAAATGGATGTAAACATTTTAGTTTTATGTACAGTTAAAATCCCTAGGGCTGGGAGTCCATTTGAGCTCTCATCCCTCTCCCCGGCCGGCACACTCTTACTCATACTCCTGTAGCTATGTCAGGAATGTTTTTACAGATTTATTTACCTTTTATATGGCCATTTAAACAAAGAAATAACGAATAATATAAACAATTACCACATTTAAATAAATAAACATAAAATGAATTATTTTTTATTTATTATTTAAGAGATTTTCAAGTTTTCAATTAATCTCATCTTCAACTTATTTCGTTTTTGTTCACAGTTTTTTAAGTTAATGATTTTGTCCTTGTTGGTTTGTGCATGGCTAGTTAGCCTGATTCGGCACTAATGTTTCCAAAACTTCAGTAAAACACTGCTAGGCTACAAAATAACACACACACACGATGTGAAACCGTAATCAAACAACAACACCTAAAACGCAGCTTACATCATACAGTTACTAGACCATAAACGATACAATTATTTACCTTAACTCGTTCAGTGAGAGGACCAGGATGCACATTAGCGTTCACACAGGTGTAGCACTTTATAAAATCATGTCGCTACAACCCTGTCAAAATAAAAGCATGATGCAAAAAAAAAAAAAGAAAGAAAGAACTACATAATACAGACGTTACAAACTCTATCTACTAATAGCACTGACACCATAGATGCCAATGAAATTAGTTTTAGGTGGCAGTTTGAATATGATCTGAAGACATAAGCATAATGAATGAGGTTAAAAACTAATGACATGAAGTAAAGAGGCTTTTACAGCAGCTGACTCCCGAAACAAGCCTTTGATCAAAAGAGATTATTATTACTATTATTCAAAGTAGGCTATCCGTGGCATAAACTGGTTATTTTAGTCTGAATATGCCTAACACTCACAATCGGCCTGGTTTTATTGCTGTATCTCACATAATCACATATTACATTCTGATTTACATTACATTATTACCCTAATATTTACACAAACATAAAATACACTTTAGTTACTTTACATTGTTAAAATGAAACGGTATGCTTGAAGCATTATTAAATACTTTTTATTGAGTCCATGAGGAATTAATTATATACATTTCTTCTTATGAATATAGTTCTTGGACAGTTAAACTAGATGGACACACATGAAAGCAGCATTGTTTTTGTTTTTTTGAATTAGTTGATTACATTTTGCTAAGCCACTGTTGCACTGTACAGTGAAAAAAATGTTAACTTAAAAATGTTCTTGTTATGGCAACATATAAATAAACCGCATTAAATATTATCATGTTTGAATCAAATTGACAGGTTAGCTCATTTTTAGGTTTCAGGTTAAACCATCAGGAAGGAAGGAGACTTGTGGCTGGGTGGGAGGCTTTTAATTAAATCATCCCGTTTATCGTATCAGGACCTCAGATATCTTACCTTTTCTGGTGGTAGTATGGTGCAAGAAACTCTGTCTTAAGCCACTTTTCCACCAGGGCTGGTACCAAAGCTGGAGCCAAATTAGGAAACCGGGCCATGCTTTTCCACATCATGACACAAAAGAATGACTAAGACCCAAAGTTTCCAGTGCAGACTGCATAGCCTAAACCTATATTGTAAGATGAACAAATAACTCTGAACCAGAGACTCATGAGGTGAACTAATCATTTCTGTTGCCTGTACAGAGTTTTAGTTTTCATTTTAGAGTTCATTGGTTAGGGAGCTGAGACCACTTTAGGATTAGAAATGTTATAATCTGTGAAGTACATTGAATTTAACATTCAAGGTACAGATGGTCACACTTAATCAATGATTCTGTTAAGCAAAGTTTGTAGTAAAGGGTTTATGCAAGTTCCTGTCTCTCTTTATTGTCAAAAACTTTCATCTCATTTCTTTAATAGGCCTTGGTGTCCATGTCCAATTCTTTGAACAGTTAGGTGATTGGATAAGGACTGATGAAACTCTACATTATGGGGTGGCTGCTATGTATCATTTGCTTTTCACATGCTTTGTATCAAATCAAGGAAGACAGAAAACCTGAAAATCAGCTCAGTTTACTTGAAGTTTATTTAAAAAATACACTGGAGTGGTTTCCTTGTTTTATTTATTAGTACGAATTGACTCAAGATTTTTAATAACTGCAAAAGCTGCTGATCAAAGCCGACTGATTAATAATCAATGATCAATCGATTATTTTTTTTTAACAGACTTTAATTGATTATCAAAATAATCTACACCTAAAAAAAATCAGAACTTGAATTTACTGTAATTTGCATCTTTTTTTATGAAAGTGTAGAGATGCTAATTGGATGAAACTCTTCCCACATGGATGGCAGTGATACGGCTTCTCTCCAGTGTGGACCCTCTCATGTATTTTTAGATATATTGACCGTTTGAATCTCTTGTCACACTGTGAACACTTGTAAGGTGTTTCTCTAGTGTGAACTGTCCTGCACACTTTCAGTTCAGTATCTGCCAAAAAAGTCTTCCCACACTCATGATCCTTCACATCGCTGTGTCTTTTCTGGTGTGATTTTAAAGTATCAATGTTACTAAAACTCTTTCCACACAAAGGGCAACCATGAGGGCTCTCCTTTGAGTGAACTTTCAAGTGGTCCTTCAGGGAATCTGCCCTAAAATATTTTTTACCGCACTGATCACCGTTATACAGTCTTACTCTAGAATGAGTACGCACATGTACTTTAAAAACTCTTGATTTTCTGAAACTCTTCCCACATTGATCACTTATGCGCAGCTTCTCTCCATTGTGGACCCTTATGTGATAATTAAGGGGTGCTTTTTGTGCAAAACTCTTCCCGCACTGATCACATGTGTGTGGCTTTACTCCAGTGTGGATTTTCCTGTGCACAATAAGGTTTCCTTTTTGTGCAAAACGCTTCCCACACTGATCACACGAGTATGGCCTCTCTCTAGTGTGGATATTCATGTGTACATTAAGGGTTCCTTTTAGTCTAAAGCTCTTCCCACACTGATCACACGTATACGGCTTCTCTCCAGTGTGGACCCTCTCATGTATTTTCAGATATTCTGGCCGTTTGAAGCTCTTGTCACAGTATGAACACTTGTAAGGTGTTTCTGTGGTGTGAACTGTCTGGTGCGCTTTCAGAGCATAATCTGTAAAAAAAGTCTTCCCACAATCAGAGCAAACATGATCCTTCACACCGCTGTGTCTTTTCTGGTGTACTTTTAATGCACCCTTCTGGGTAAAACTCTTTCCGCATAAATAACATACAAAAGGCTTCACCTTTGAATGAACTTTAAGGTGGTCCCTCAGGAAATCTGGCCTAAAAAACTTTTTATTGCACTGGTCACAGCTATATATCCTTTCTCTAGAATGAGAGAGCAGATGTACTTTAAAAACACTTGATTTTCTGAAACTCTTCCCACATTGCTCACATGTGTACGGCTTCACTCCAGTGTGGGATTTCATGTGATCTTTAAGCGCTGCTTTTCGTGCATAACTCTTCCCACACTGATCACATGTGTGTGGTTTCTCTCCCGTGTGGATTTTCATGTGTTCCTTAAGGGCTGCTTTTTGACCGAAACTCTTCCCGCACTGATCACACATGTGTGGTTTCTCTCTCATTTCGTCATTAAAAGATGCTTTTAGTGTGAAACTCTCCTCACTTTGATCATATGAGTGACGTTTTTCTCTAGTATGGATTTTCATGTGTACGTTAAAGTTTCCTTTTTGTGCAAAGCTCTTCCCACATTGATCACATTTGTGCGGCCTCTCTCCAGTGTGGATCCTCATATGCTCATCAAGGTTTCCTTTAAATGGGAAACTTTTCCCACATTGATCACATGTGTACGGTTTCTCCAAAGAGTGGATTTTCTTATGTTCATTAAGGTTTCGTTTTTGTGGGAAGCTCTTCCCACACTGATCACACGTGTGTGGCTTCTCTGCAGTGTGGATTTTCATGTGTTCATTAAGATTGGCTTTTATTGTGAAAATCTTATCGCACTGCTCACATGCATACGGCTTCCCTCCGCGATGAAATTTAACGTGAAGATCAAAAGTTTGCTTACATGAGAAGCTTTTTCCACACTGAGGGCAAGTGAAACATATTTTGTTGCTTGTTGTCAATGAGGGGCTCAAGGATTTTTCTTCTGTTTTTATATGAAGTTTCTCTTCCACTTCAGTCAGTTCTTCAATCTCCTTTTTCACCTCCAACAGCCCTAAAATGAAAGCAAAAATGAAAGCAAAAAAAAAAGCATGAAAGGTAAAGGACATGAGAACCCTATAATATAGTAGAAATAGCAGAAAACATTTTGATGCATTCATTTGAATTAGGTACACTGATACAGGCACAAACCATTTGTGTTGTTCAGAGAACTTCTGAATGTTAAAGAACTATTTATTTGTCAGGGTTGTTTATATATATATATATATATATATACGGGGAGAAAAAGTCAAATCTCCTGAAGCTTGCAGCCAGTAAAACCAGCAAAAAATTGGGACTTAGACTCCAAATTATACCCATTTCGTGGGAAGATGCACTGGTATGATTTGCTTTAATACTGCAAAAGACATTGTTTTATATTGAACTAATATTAATTAATCAATCAGTGTCCATTAACTACAGTGTGGCAGACCGCCAGAGTCTAATTTTTGTTGCCACAGTTGTCTGTAACTTTGTTTTTCACCATTTCTTTTGGGAAAGCATCTGTCAAATTAAGTATATAGTCTGTTTGTACTGTGTGTTGCAAAGTGAAGTGTGTATAAGAGCTGGGCGGTATGTAAAAATATCTGATCAATAATCAAGTTAAATATAATTGTCTGAGAAGTAAACATGTAAGAGACTGAAAACATATGAGGAGTGTGCTTTACTCTCCAAGTATATTGTGATCTGAACCTAAACAAAAAAATAAACAAATAAATGAATAGACACACTAGCTAACAGGAATTTCACCAAAACTAACTAAAAGTGATTGAGGATGGATATTTCAATAAACCTGTGATATCTTCTTGAGTTTGAAATTGTATAACCTTATTAAAAGATTAAGAGCAAACACTAACCTACTGGTTCTTCAGTATCTTCCTGTTTAATTATGCAGGCTTCTGGATCATTCATGTTCTTTCGCCAACTCTGTCGTCTTCACTTGTGGGAATATTCAGCATTAACTGGTGAACTGCTGAGGAAGGAGTTTCACTGTGTGGTAGGAGGACCAAGACTGCCAAAAACATACATAAATCAGTCATTAATAACACATAAATTATCAAATCAATGCTTTCATTAATTCACATCCTCATACATGCTGTTTGTCTTTATATATCCAACCATTTAGATGTAGTAATTTGTTTCAAAACAAATTCACATAATACATATATTAAAATCTTGTCTGCGAATAAATCTTTTTTAACATTATGATCTATTTTTGACATGAAAAGGCTATTCAGCAGCAGTTAGTTGTGACATTCACTCTTAGCTTGATCATGGAGGCGATGCTTCATAAAAAACAGCATATGCATTATGACCCTAGTGTAGTTCAATCATTAAAAAATAAATAAATAGAATAAAAATAGAATAGTCTTGTTTGTAGAAATAGACTCTATTTATTTGTTTTTTGTTTTTTTTAAGAGCACGACCAAACAATATTTTACTTAGTCAAAACTATTTATTCTAGGCTACATATTAATATTTATGTACCTCGATCTTGTACCTCGAATGTCCCGCGTGATGGATTTCATACTTTGATGTTTGATCAAGTGACATTCAGTAATAATGCCATTATTGCTCCAAACAATCATACAAACGAAAATGAACACATGTGTTTAGCATACATCGTTATCTGCTAGGCTAAATGTTTATTTCAGACAGCAGACTCTAGAAATGACGCGCAAATATTACCAAATAAAAACAATGCATTACTGAAATAGCCTAAGCGTAGGCTGTGTTCGTGTATAATTATGAGAGAACCAGTTTACCTCACCTCAGAAAGACTCGACGCTGCGTGAGCGCGCAAGCGGTGACGTCATCAACGTGAGGCGAGCGTGAATCAAATGGACAAAAATGAACACTGAAAGCAATTTTTGACCTATTATAGATTCATTTTGTTTTTCTATTTTTCTATTTTTTACTATTATTCTTAATTCCCATTAAAGACAAAACAGAGATAGTATACAAATCAGTTATTGTTCTTCTCCATTATTATTATCACCATTAGGAATGTCATTGAATGCAATATTATTTATACTCTTTTAATGAAGCCCCCCTAATTTTCTGGAGAATTTGAAAGGAAGGCCTTGTCATCTATCAACTGATTAAAAATACCTACCTACATACATGGGCACTGATTGCTTTAAAATGCTTTAAAACCAATTTGGGGTGTTTATGACACTGGATATAAAGAGTAAAAAGATGCAGACAGACAGCCATCTCTTTCGAGTCAGTCAGTGAGGTGAAATATCATTTATTAGGCATTTACAAGCTTTAATGTCAAAAAGTATTCATAAAACTTGATTTGCATTTCATACATGTTGTTGACTAATACATAGTGTAAGCATTGCACTTAAAAGTGCTGGATCTAAAAATGAACTGATTAATCTGATTTCAGACATTTGTCTTTTGTATGACTGAGTAGTGAATCTAACCAGGCGAACCGTTTCCCACACTGAGAGCAGTGATACGGCTTCTCTCCAGTGTGGACTCTCGTGTGACTCTTAAGGTGGCCTTTTCGTGCGAAGCTCTTCCCGCACTGATCACACGTGAAAGGCTTCTCTCCAGTGTGGACCCTCTCGTGTGTTTTCAGATGTTCTGACTGACTGAAACTCTTGTCACAGTGCGAACACTTGTAAGGTTTTTCTCCAGTGTGAGTTCTCTGGTGGCGCCTCAGTTCAGCACCATCAAAAAAAATATTTCCACAATCAAAGCACATATGATTCTTCACTCCGCTGTGTCTTTTCTGGTGTATTTTTAATGCTGCCAGCACACTGAAACTCTTCCCACACAAAGCACAAATGTGGGGCTTCTCCTTTGTATGAACTTTCAGGTGGTTCTTCAAGGCTTCTTTCCTTAAAAAATCTTTACCACACTGATCACAGGTATAGGGTTTTTCTCCAGAATGACAACGAAGATGTAATTTGAAGGTGCTCCCCTTACTGAAACTCATCCCACACTCATCACACGTAAACGGCTTCTCTCCAGTGTGAATTGTCATGTGCTCCTTAAGTCTGGATTTTTGTGTGAAACTGTTCCCACATTGATCACATGTGTGTGGCCTCTCTCCAGTGTGGATTATCATGTGAGCTTTAACACTTTTTTTGTTTGCAAAACTCTTTCCACACTGAGGGCAGGTTAAAAATGTTTTGGCTGCTTGTTTCAATAAATTATTTCCAGTCTGTGAGGAACTCAAACATTTTCTTCTGGATTTAACAGCTTGACGTTTCTCCTCTGCTTCAATCAGTTCTTCATTCTCCTTATTCTTTTCCATTAGGTCTAAAATGAAAGTAGAAAAGGTTTAATACACAGTAAATTATATATAAAAAAAAGTAATGTAAAGAAGAACATATAAGTAAACCCTAATATAGCAGCGGTAGATGTAAATTAATTTTGATGCATTCGTATTAGAGATTAGCCGTTATTTTGAATTTACCAATATTTTTTTTCTAATATTTAAGCACTTTTTCCATTCAGTTTCCAAACTGCTTGTTCTGTGTAAAGTCACAGGGATTCTTTAGCCAATCGCACAATCCCAGGCAGCAGACAGGCAAACAGCTTTGATGGATCCACTGTGTTTACAGTTAATGTAACTTTCTTTTCTTAAATTATTAAATCACCAAGGACCACAGTTTCAGCTAAAATCTTTTTTACTGTTCTACTGAAGAAAAAGTAACCCACAAATTAAATTTTAATTTTTGGTTGAACTATCCTTAAAATATGCTGGATTAAACAGGCCCCCTTTGGGGATTGGTCAAACCTGAAGAGTTTAAAACTTGATGAAACAAACATATCATGAGTCTGGGTTTGTCTAATTGACCAGCAAGAAGAAAAATAAATTGTTCCTATTTTGTAGCTGCTTTGAAGCTACCTGTACCTATTTGTTCCTCGGGATGTTCCTTTTCCATTCTTCAGGGTTCTGGATCACTCTTGTCCTCACTTTTCTATCACAGACTGTATTCACTTTTAAACTAATGGGAATATTCCAACATTTATAGGTGAATTCCTGTAGGAGGAGCTTAACTGAAGGTGAACTGCTGTGTGATTTAGTGTTTAACTGCTTTAATCAATGAACTCAATGAAATGAGCTTTCAGTGGCACTTTACAGGTGATCTGAAGACATCAGCATAACAAATGAAGTGAAAGAGATTAAATAAAGAGGTGTAGCAGCTGTTAAGAAACAAGCCTTACAGGATATCTCACTTTATTATAATTGTTCGTAGTAGAAACAGATTATGTGAGTAACTTTTGTTTTTGTCTGCTAAAAGAAAATAGAGCTCTTTTATAGAATTATTGGCCATAATCTGAGGACCTTCTTTGATAAAACGTCAAGAACACATCAAAACATACAAATGACTACTACTTTTGTGTTAGAGAATGTTTTATTCCAAATGAATAACTATTGTCAAGCAGTCAGCTATATGTCCATATCAATCTATAGTTTCCAATAACTACATTGATCTCAGTAAAAGTCTTATCGATACAGGCTACAGAAAGTAACTGGTCTCGCCTGACCAGAGGAGACCTAACCCCCAACTGAGCCTGGTTTCTCCCAAGTTTTTTTTTTCTCCATTCTGTCACAGAAAGAGTTTTGGTTCCTTGTTGCTGTCGTCTCTGGCTTGCTTAGTTGGGGAGACTTAACTTCTTAAGTGTTTTTCGTCGATTTAATTATACAGATCCTATTGAAACTGAGCTGACTGAGACAACGACGTATCTGCATTCAATAATGAAATGTCTTTAACTAAAAATTGAGTGATTAATCTTGTCATTATACATTACTGACACTCTATTCTCCAAATTTGATGACGCACAGGTCCCATGTTATTTGACAGTAACACTTTAAAATAACAACAATGTAAAATAACCAAAGCACAGCTAATACTCTTCTCACTTCAGAAACTGATTGTCTAAATATTTTTTATTTTCATGGGCGGTAGGCAACTTAAATGGTGCATTCCTGCCACCTACTGGATTTAAATGTAGATTGGAAAATGGTTGGAAAGTTGGGAAACAGGGCAATTATTTTAGGGACATTTGTAATTGATCATAACTAACTTTTCTTGCAGTATCAACACTTACATTAACATTTAGTGCTAGGTTATAAAATCTTTTCTCAAAAAATGCTGTCTGTTTTTCCCTGAATAACTTTATGAAGTCTACGTTGACAAGAGTGATGTAGAAGTTTTCACCATAAAGCTTACACTGGTGATGTACAAGAGAGAAAATGGACTTTACAGTAAGTGATCAAATTTACAGCAATAAGAAAAAAAATGCTGTTTAAAAATATGATGATTATATTTTTTAGAATGACATTTTTTCTTAAATACTATAGATAGGCAGTATGTGTTATTTAATTTTAATATATATATAATAATTATATTTTGAGAATGACATTTTTTTTCTCAAAAAGTGGGTAAAACACCCCCAGGGCATATTAGCCTACTACTACAGTATTCTGTTCTGAACATAAAATACATCAAATAAACAGTGTACTTAATAATGTGTCTTTGGTTTTCATTGTTTTGATTTTACTGTATTGTAAATATTCCAAACCCCATTATTTTAATCTCCTCACATTCTCTCTTGCCTCAGTAACAGTTATAGGCCAGTGGCCCTTTGTCTCTCAGGTTTTTCTTTTAATATTTTAAGGTGCTGTATGTAGAATTTTGACTCTACTAAAGCATAAAAATACCATAATATGTTTGGAGATATTTAAGAAAAATGCTAAGTTAACATACTTGTTTATCTGAAAAACATTGCTATAGTCAATTACTCTCCCTTGAAAATGTGAGTTCAATTTGGCAACTTCCGTGTGCGTTTAGTCTCAGTAGGAGGTACCGGGTGAAAAAAAACCCGTCTCAAATATTTTGAATTGGATCTGCAATTCCTAGTTTAACGGTTTCAATCACAACTTTATATTCAGCATTTTACATATTATATACTCTTGATGATGACTTCTTCTGTTAAGAAAACAGGGAATGTGAGAAAGGTCTATACAGACTTAATACAAATAAGTTGTGAAATGTACATTATAATATTAAACAATAAATGAATTGAAATTCATAATTTTCTCAATTACAAATAAATTGGTGGGTTATGTACAACGTTGACATGCATTAGAATAATGAATGAGTTCTGACTCCAGATTCTATCACTTCTATCACTTGTAGAAAACATGGTTTGCTAAAAATGGCAGAGAAGCTTTGGGTCATAAATGACAACTCTGTCAATAGTGAGGAAATAGTTAAAAAGCCCTAAATGACCATGAAGGACCCAGAATTCAACAAGTTTATGATATGTGACCTGATCCAGCAAAATTAAATTTAAATTTTGTTTTCATTGATTTTGGTATCAATGAGGAGACCATAAGCTTTAAAATGACATCCTAGTCAAAGTCATACCTTGAATGGTTTTGAAGATATACCCATTCATATTTTGGTCGTCTGCCCTCTTTTTCCAAACGAAAACTTGAGAAAATGGCTTTCACATTTTTT
>JAUCMS010000049.1:2701852-2718990 GCA_032357445.1 Enteromius radiatus
AAAAGAAAGCTACTGGTGGATCTTTATCATTGTAGGGTGGTTATGTACACACACTCCCAACACACATGTCAGTCCAAGCAGCTTGAAAAAGTGCATGTACCACCGTATGACCCCTTTAAGATGTTCAGGTTTTACTCAGACTCTGTTGAACCCAATCTTTGCCCCTGTTATGCTGTAAAAAACATCTTCATTCACACCAAATAAATTATCTTTAAGCTCAAGTTTACAGGTGTTATGAAGATATCAGCATAACAAGGTGAAAATATTGATCGATTGAAATGCAATATAAAAGCGTTTCAGCAGCTGTTCGCTCCTGAAACAAGCTTTACAAGATCATTAGCAGAGATCTCAGTTTATTGTAAGTGTTTAGGCTAGAAATTGACAATGTAATTTAACAGCCTATACATATGAATATAATTTGAATATAACTGAAATAACATCTGCAGAGGTGCAGACACTGGCGGACCCGGCGGAATCTCTGAGTCACACACAGGCTCAGGTGGCTCGGGCCAAGGAGCCTCACAGTCCTCACAGGGTTCAAGTGACTCAATAGGGCCAACCGAGTCAGGTGGAACTGACGACAGAGGATCCAGATCGCAAAGCGGCGCTGGAGGATCCGGCCACTCCGGATCAGGATCACAGACCAGGGGCCTCATGTATCAACGCTGCGTACACACAAAAACTGTGCGTACACCAGATTTCACGCTCACGTTCGGATTTACTAACAATGAAATTAACTTGAGAACACTTTGTTCTGAAAAGACGCGACCACCACCCGCTGGTGAAGACGTCTAACCGCAGAGGGCTTCTTGGATCGTTAATCTACTGCTTTTCCTGCAGTTTCCGAATGTGTGCTCGTATTTGAAGCACTGAATTTGAACCAGCGAATTTGTGAAGTGAAATAAAAATAATCGAAAGTTGACGAATATTATTGCTGGAATTATTAAACAAACTGAATATTTTGAAAATGAACTTTGTGAGGTGAATATTGATTTCTGAACGTTAACAATGAAAATGCCTGTGAAATGTTTCTGTTCTGAAATATTCACTACGTAAATATACAACCATGTTAAAATGCAGCGCATAAAAATGCAAGCCATGAAAATACAATGCATTAAAATGTGAGCACTGTTAATTGCAATGTATTTTTTTTTCGATTTGTGGAATTCAACAAGCTTTTAATTTCAAATACTTTAGTCAGGAATTTTGTTCCATAGATATGGCACTCAAAAGTCAACAGATCATCACAGACTATCGGTTTAATATAAAATTGTCTCTATTTAAATAACAACAACTATAAGTTGTTTTTGTTTTGTTAAATGTCTTTTTCTGAGATTATAAAGTGTGCCCCCCTATGAAAACGAAACCGATAGGAGCACCTCCAGTTCACAATCTGTGAAGTTTCTCTTCTTGCTTGCTTGCTTTTGCCATTGCTTTTCGTTTGATTTTTCAGAAGTGGAGTCATTATCATATTTATACGGGGGAGAAGGCAGGGAGGGGTTTAGTGCTCGTGCATGTGCGCTCAGTTTCACGTTGATAAATCAATTGTTAAATCAAAACCGGTCTAGGATTCGGCAGAACGAGGTCTGCAGGGAGCAGGACGGGCAGATCGACCCACGAATCCGGATGGAGTGCCGATCTCAGAGGCAGACCCTGCCAAATCGCGAGGTGGGAACCAGGCATCTGCGGATAACCTCCGGGCTTACCGGCCATCCTGTGCCCTGTGGGTGTCGGCGCGCGGGACCGTGAATGTGGACCGAAGTCCGTGAAGATGAGCGTGTTTGCTCCAGAGAATGCCATCTTTGCAGTTGTCTGTTTTTATGTCACCATTTGGGCTGTGGCAGTCGCGATCTCGCTTCTCAGCGGGCAAAGGATTCTCGGAGGCAAGAATTCGAATGAACAAATAAACATTTAATAAAGAAAACCGGATACAAAAAAGCTGACAAAAATGCTTAGATCTGTGCAGACAGACAATCCAACAAAACAACAGACAACTGGACACTACACAAGACACGATTTAAATACAAGACAATAAAAAGACAATACGGAACACCTGGAAACACACGGTTGGCAGGGAGTGAACAATAATTGTTTGTAACGGAGTTACAAATTAGGAGAAGACATGAGGAAACAGGTATGTAAACAAACATAAAGCACATGGACATAGCAAAAGGTAAACACAAAGACAGGGACAGCGTGACACACGTGTTTCATGACAGTGTCAGTATAACATATTTTAGCTATATTTTAAATGTAACAAGATAAATGTCATAATGAACTATTTATATTCAAATAATTCCATTCATAATTTTAGCAATATTTAAAGTGCCTCTATTATGCCACTTTAAAAATTGCTAATATTGTTTTATGAATTTCTCAAAACAGGTTTAAATGTATACAAGGTCAAAAAAACACTAGTTTTCTCCAAAAATAGATTTAATTTTACCCCATTTCTAAATGATTCGTAAACGACTCATGTGAAGCAGTTCGAAGACTCCATCTGTCTAAACCCCTCCTTTCCGTGAGCTTTCACAGCTGTGATTGGTCAGATGGGCGCAGTCCTTTATGATTGGTCTACCGCTGTCTTTCTGACATTACTAGGGATGCTTTCAGAGAGAATACTTCAACTAGTTAACACGGACTACTGTGGAAAGTGCTCGCAATTTGCTTTTGTAAGCAAATTGGGCACAGCGTTATGTTGTGAACTTCAACACTGTATAATGCATAGTTTATGTTCGCATACAGCTACATGACACACTGCATGAAAGATCATATTTGAAAAGGCATAATAGGGGCACTTTAAACACTTTTTATCTTTTGTCACATGGTGTCACTCACGTCCGGAGTAGAAAACATTAATGCTGAAAGTATAAGCAATGAGAAACCAGAAAGATTAGTTCACTTTCCGGCTCTTTTAGGTTTTACATACTCTGTGTCATAAAGATCCTAAAGACAATATAACTTTCCCCTTCAGTCATTTCACTACGACGTTACATATGGGAACAGACCCATGGAAAAGGCCACAACCTGAGGCCGTGTTACACACAGACACACGTGCTGACAAGTGGAGGTGTCAGCAGATGGATATGAAACGTAACCTTTCCTACGCCCTGAGTGCCAATAGGGGGCCCCACAGGGTTGCCAGTTGTTACTGGAGCAGGAGTTTCTACATGTGGAAATTGAAGTAATTCAAAATATCTACGGGATTATAGATATATGAAGGGAAACACAGCCTTCTGGCTGACCGTGGAATATTGAGATTTGTAGTCACAACCTACTGGGCGAAGAAGGCCCAGTAGGAGAACAGCCAGGAACTAATCCGCTTCTAGTCCTGGCTGCAGGGCAGGAGGACCCAGGGTTCGCCGGAGGGAACAATCTGAGGGAAATAACGCACAGATCCCGTAGAAGTGGCGCAGCAAGCCAACACCAGCCAGCCTCCCGCTCACCTGATGTCTAACTTAAGACACGGGAGGACACAGGCTCGACGCAGAGATTATAGAACCTCGCGACGGAATTCCAGCCCACAGCTCTGCAGATATCTGCGCCATGAGCCAATGCATAGGATGAGGCAACACTCCATGTGGGGTGGGCTCTAACACCTAAGGGGCATGGCTCTCTCTGGTTTTGATATGCCAGAGAGATGGCGTCTACCACCCAATGGGCCAACCTCTGTTTGGACACAGCAAAGGAAAGGCATGGTAGGAACCTTGGGCACTTAACCAGGCCGGGTTCTCAGGATGATGTGAGAATAAGCCAGCCCGAATTCTGGGCACGCTTCATTGACAGAGATGGCTTGCAGGTCACCCACCCTCTTGATTGAGGCGAGCATGGTCAGGAGCACTGTCTTAAGTGACAGGTGTTTAAGCTCTACTGATGTGAGCGGCTCAAATGGGGCCTCCCGCAGGCCTCGAAGAGCGACGGAGAGGTCCCAAGAGGGTACGAAGTGCAGTCTAGGGGGGTTAACCCGCCTCGCACCTCTGAGGAACCTCACGACCAGTTGGTGCTTCCCAAGGGATGTTCCATCCACTGCATTGTAATATGCTGCGATGGCAGCAACGTACACTTGAGAGTTGAAGGGGACAGCCTGTGCTCCAGCTTCTTTTGCAGGAACTGCAATCGGACACTGCATAGGCCTGCCTCATGGAGGGAGCTCTAGACTGAGTGATAGTTTCTATCACAGACCACAAGGGGATCTTCCAGGGAGGGGATGCCGCGAGGGAAACGAGATCGGGAAACCAGGTCTGGGTGGGCCAATATGGCGCAACGAGCAGGACCTGCTCCTCGTCCTCCCTGAACTTCCTTCCATTCTCCAGGGTGGGTGGGCTGCCGTGAGAGCTGATCGGCCGCATGCTTGAGCTCCCCTGGAATGTGAACAGCACTCATCAATTTCAGCCACGTCTGACTCCACAGGAGCAGATGGCAGGCGAGTTGTGACATACGTGTGACAATAACCGTAGGAGCTACTCATGCTTGAAACGAACACAAGAGCACATTTTTTGTCCTATGTCATACCCTGCCCCTTTATGATCTCAGTGAAATCAGAGTAAAAGGTGTTTATACAATCAGTAGTGACATTCAATGGTTTTATTTTTCAAATGGGAGAAATAATTTAATAAAGTTTTGAAACTTGAAACTGTTGGTTTTGAAGATAAACTTTATTGTCGTTGACAACTGAACATACTTTGGACCTGAACATAAGCTACTTAATATGATTTCAGACATATGTTTCTTGTATGACGGAGTAGAGAACATGACTGAGTGAAACTTTTCCCACATGAAGAGCAGTGATACGGCTTCTCTCCAGTGTGGGTCCTCTCATGTCTTTTCCAAGATTCATATTGATTGAAACTCTTGTCACATGTTACACACTTGTGAGGTTGTTCTCCAGTGTGAATTCTCTGGTGTTGTTTGAGTTCGGCATTTGTAATAAAGGTCTTCCCACAATCAAAGCACATATGATTCTTCACACCGTGTCTTGTCTGGTGTTGTTTTAAACTTCTCAGCTGACTAAACCTCTTTCCACACAAAGAACACATGTGAAGCTTCTCTTCTGTATGAACTGCCATGTGGTACTTCAGGTGTGTTGCCTCAAAAAAGCTTTTTTCACACTGATCACAGCTATATGGTCTTATTCCAAAATGATACCTCAGATGTTTTTTAAAATTACTTACATCTGCAAAACTCTTCCAACACTGGTCACAGGTATATGGCTTCTCTCCAGTGTGGATCCTTATGTGTTCAGTAAGGCCTTTTTTCGATGTGAAACTCTTCCCACATTGATCACATGTGTACGGCTTCACTCCACTATGACTTCTCAAGTGAACTCTTAAAACTTTTTTGTACGCAAAACTCTTCCCGCACTCACCACACTTAAAAGGCCTCTCTCCGGTGTGGATTCTCATGTGATCCTTTAAGGCATTGTTTTGAGTGAAACTCTTCCCGCACTGATCACATGTGTATGGTTTCTCTCCGGTGTGGATTATCATGTGTCTAGTAAAGCCTAATTTTGTTGTGAAACTCTTCCCGCACTGATCACATGTGTATGGTTTCTCTCCGGTGTGGGTTTTCATGTGTTCCTTAAGGTGTCCTTTAAGTTGTTCCTGCTTTGCATCGCTCAGATCTCCACTCTCCTCACTCTCTTCCATCAGATCTAAATTGAAAATAAAGGTTCAACTTAATCATGAATTCAAAGATAGAATTGTAGAAAAAGTATTTAAAAAACTGTTTTGATAATTTATACTTATATGTATATATATATATATATTATCACAAATCCTATGTTTTGTAGTGAAACCTATTAAATGTTTGATTACCAATCTAATATAACATTCATATTAAAACTATTTAATAATGCCATAACTTGAACATGAACATGGTTTGCGTACGATTAGCAACATATTATTAACTGTCAAGCAGTCATCAGGCCAAACCCTGATAAAGACAACCCTGTATAATTCACTCCTCCTTTTGATGCTTGTCAATATTGGGCAAATAAGCAAGATAATGGTCAAAGACACAGGACATTATTATCATTACAAGAGTAAAATAATTAAAAAAAATAATAATTTTGTTGGATGGATCTCCATCCCCCACGTTTGTGTAAGTTAAGTTTTGCTTGCCGGTCTTTAAGTCTCAGACTGCAACGCATTAAACTTCAAACTAACCGCTACTCGCTCTCCTTCAGCCACCGCCCAATCATCGGCCCTGCCAAGACTTCAACAACAAATGACTTCCAGCCAATCAGCAACCACAGGAAACCCCTTTCTGCAGCGAGGACCGCAGAAGGAATCCCGTAGCACAAAAGGCAATACAAGTACAAACCTCCAGATTCAGGCTGAACTGGTGAAATTTATATAGATTTTAACCTCATTGACAAACTCAATGCGAGAGTTAATCTATTTATCAATGCAATAGAACCTATTGCTGTAAAATTGTGATTACACATTTTCATTCTATTAAACTCACTCTTTCCTCACCTTCTCTCTTCTTGCAACTTGTATGAACGTGTGAACACATAGGTTTATGTGTTAGATTAGTTCATGTGTCTTAGGTTTATCCAATAAAGCCATATTTATACTTGAAAAGAGTATTTTGAAAGTATCTTGTGCTTACAAGTTAATGTCTTAAACTGACGATCTTGTTACGGTGCTTATTAATAGTGTTTACACTATAATCAGGATTTTAATATCCAGCGCAGAGTTGATGCTATACGCCTCATTCAGTGAATCGCTCTGTGACAATTCTGTTCAAATTCCCTATAGAATCTTAAATGATTCTGATTTTATTCTTTGTCTGAGCTAATTTGCTACAATAGCATATTAATTTTGATATTTGATTACTCTGGAAACCCCATAGTCTCATAGGACTTTGCTCTGATCAAACCTGAGTGCAGCATTGCAGAAATACCACTACACATTAAAATCTAGAAAAATGTCTAGGTCCAGAATAAATCAAATACAACAATTTATTATTAATCCTGTAAAGTTTTATAATGCCAATTACATAAACAAATAATTCTGAATTATATTCAGTTCCAATTAAAAAACAAATACACTTCACGGGTTGCTTAAAGATTTAGTAAAGGAATGCATACTTGACCTTTTAGAAAATACATAGTGCAGAGTGTAAGAGTTCACACCACACTATGGGCTTCTGGCTACAGAATTGCGCTGACTGATTTGCAACTTTCCCTTAAATACCCAGACAAACAAGATCGTTAGATCAATTGTAAAATAAAACACATTCAAACATAGCCTTAAGGTGGAGAACACACCCCTTCTTAGCAGGACCTTTAAAATGATACCAAACATGAAATGGAGAAACAACTGATTCACAAGACACACGGTATATAATGCCTTATCCTTAATGTTTTGAAAAAAGGAAGAGACAATTTGCCCAAAGTGTGCAAAAATAGTACTGTATTAAATTGATTTATTTATTTTACTTGGTGACAGATACTATTTGCTACTTGGCGTTGTAGTTCATTATAAATATATATTAAATATATCATAAAAGTATATCGTCATTTTTCTTAAAATATACAGTAGATATAATTCAATGCACGCTCTGAACGTCTGATTAAAAACCAAGGATCTGCAAAAGACTCAAAGCTATATGAAGCATTGTTTGAAAAATCACCCGTCCTGTTCAGTGTCAGAATTGTAAAATGTATTGCTATGTGTTCGTAATTTTAGCAACTTGGTTGCAAACATTTGAACCAGTAATAAAATCAGTGTAAGATAAAAAGCTCGTAATATTTAGCCTGACCTTCTGATGTTCACAATGAATAAACATGTTTGCTACTTTCACTGGTTTGTAGTGCATTATTAATATCATATTATTTCACAGCTTTAAAAACTTAAGAGCACTAAATCTATTTGAAGTTTCATAACCTTGATGTTATTTAGTATAATAAATAGAATCAAGATTAACACCAACCTCTTTGTTCTTCAGGGTCTTCATGCTCCATTCTGCAGGGCTCTGGATCAATCATGTTCTCACTATTTTCTTCACTTGTAGGATGGTGGGAATGTTCCAGCATTTATTAGTGAATTTCTGTGGGAGGAGCTTCACTGGTGAGTTGCTGAGGGAGGAGCTTCACTGGTGAGTTGATGTGGGAGGAGCTTCACTGGTGAGTTGATGTGGGAGGAGCTTCACTGGTGAGTTGATGTGGGAGGAGCTTCACTGGTGAGTTGCTGAGGGAGGAGCTTCACTGGTGAGTTGATGTGGAACTGTATAAACAATAGAAAACAAATGTGGAAAAATATGCATAAATACCACAATTAAAATTCACATTTAAACAGAAGCTTTTGTTAATGGGTTTTTATATTTTCTTGTTTTTATATTAAATGTGGTTTATCACAGACCATAAAAAATAAATGCTTTATATATTATAGATTCAGCAGATGAGCTAACCTGATTTTGCCGAGTGCAACATTTCTGATTGGTTAATCACAATGTTGACCCAGGGACAACATTGTAATTATACCAATCAGATTTGAAGAAACAGTTTAAAGTTTTGTGAAGTTTAGGCTTACAATCAGTGTTTGATGCTGATTTTAGGCATTACTCATGGATAAGGTTAGGTTTAGAGATATGGTCAAGGCTATATTTTGCATTAAAACGTTGTTCCAGGGTCAACAAAATATGCTGACCTAGGGACAGATAGTACTTGGCAAAATCAGGACGTGCAATTAGATGCATGTCTTCTAGGTATATGAAAAGTCACATCATTTTTGGCCTCAATGTGACACCAATAAAAAGAGCTTTAACTGGCCATTTACAGGTGATCTAAAGACATCAGCATAATGACGAGGTGAAAACAGGAACTATTGACAGGCAATAGAGGCATTTTAGCCTGTTAATAGTGACACTTCTGAACCAACTCATCAACAGAGATCTCTCTTTATTACTCTCACTTTGTAAGTGGTTGTGTTAAAATCAGATTATATATCTTTAAAATATTTTTAGTTTCATTAACTGTGGTAAATTAGAATAGCAGCATATGTCCATGTTTGAATTGAAATATAGATTTTCTAATAACTGCATCCATAGCAACCTCATTGGATTTTAATGTCAGAAATCAGTTCTGCTGAAGTCATTGTTATTGCTTGTTTTAATTTGTATATTTTTTAATCAAATATATATGGTTTGTAAAATAGGCTATTGATTACATATTCCACAATGCTTCAGTCCATAGAACTGCAGCACAAGCTGTGGTGATATGGTTAACGACTGCCCTCTAGTGAAAAATATAGAGTGGAGAGAATAGTTGCAAATGATTAAGTTCATCTCACTTGGCTTGCTTGACACGAAACTCACACAAATAGCCATCCTAACGCAACACAAGCAATCAATTTTCAATTTTTTTACTTATTCACAGCAACAAAAATTTGTAATCCATACATAGTTATATACTATATATTATATAATTCTTATAAATATAATAATAACTATACAAATCATTAAACATGAAAAAATGTTGTTGTACACATGATTGCTCTCTTCATGCAGATCACATTTAATTGCTTACAGTAAGACTCCATCCATTACAGTAGTGACCATTTTGAAAAGCGCAGTATTCAGTTTATTCGCTACTAATTGATCAATTTCTACCGAAAATTGGCTCAGATGATCTTTTGACTGAGCCGCACAGAAATGACTGAAAAGAGTTGTTTAACTACTAGTGAAACAAAAAAGTTATGACGTTGTGACCTTAAGGTCAACCCAAAATTGGTTCAGAGGCTGTATCTTGGCCAAAAATTGATCAATCAAAACAAAATGCGGTACACTTTATCAACACCATGAACTGAGAACTGAGTCGCCACACAGACGTGTCAAGAACTTTGGCTACAGTTAAGCGACTCCTGAACCTCAGACAACATCAGGGGTGTCTAACCTGTAAGAAGAACTGGACTGCTGCTTTTCAAATGAGAGCAAGTTTTGTATTTTATTTGGAAACCAAGGTCCTAGAGTCTGGAGGAAGGGTGAAGAAGCTTATAAGCCCAAGTTGCATTAAGTCCAGTGTTAAGTTTCCACAGTCTGTGATTATTTGGGGTACAATGTCTTCTGCTGTCTGTAGGCACATTTTTACGCAAAAATTTGTGCATATGCTATTTTTACTGAATGAGACCCAGTGTTATTAGAACTTAAACATACGATGTTCTATGGTTTTTAATAACTGACAGAATTCTTTTAATGGATCTAGATCTGATGGATCAAGAAATGTGATTTTTTTCAGATCCAAATCCCTGTCAGAAGTGATCTGTTGTCCAAAACCAGTAAAACCTGTGAAAAGAAAGTATTGTCTGGTACCCAATACCATATTAATGGTCTTCTATCAGCATGAAGTGTGACTTGGGAGAGACAGGTAAAAGCAGATGCTGAAGATGAAGTAATTACCAGAGTTTATTGAATAATCTTAGTTGTATATGCTTAGACTAAATATGAATGTCAATGTCTCCAAGCTCAGACTTAGTCTGGACAGTACAAATACAACAAGTCTTATTACACCAAAGTAAAACAATTTACTGCTTCACGACCACATTCTCTTATCTTTTACAAAGCATACATCCGTAAGATTGAACAATAATAGCAAACACTGCGAAAGAACGAAAGGTAATAATTAAAAGAATAATATAAATGATAAAAAAAACATAGAATGACAAATAAATAATTCTAATAAAATGATTAATGTATATTATTAATTTTTTTTAAGTATCTGAAATAATCAGTTGACTAATAATCTTTGATTAATCAATTATCAACATGATTGACAATCAGACATACAGTTTTATGTCTTGTTAGAGCAGAAAAATGAGTGAAGCTCTTCCCACATTGATCACATGTATACGGCTGCTCTCCAGTGTGGACCCTCTCATGTATTTTCAGATATTGAGACAGTTTGAAGCTCTTGTCACAGTATGAACACTTGTAAGGTGTTTCTGTAGTGTGAACTGCCTTGTGTACTTTCAGTGCACTATCTGTAAAAAAAGCCTTCCCACACTCAGAACAAACACGATCCTTCACACCGCTGTGCCTTTTCAGGTGTACTTTTAAAGCACTCATCTGCCTAAAACTCTTTCCACACAAAGAACACACGTAAGGCTTCTCTTCAGTATGAACTTTAATGTGGTCCTTCAGGAAATCTGCCCTAAAAAACCTTTTACCGCACAGATCACAACTATATAGCCTTTCTCTAGAATGAGTGAGCAGATGTACTTTAAAAACACTTGATTTTATGAAACTCTTCCCACATTGCTCACATGTGTGCGGCTTCTCTCCGGTGTGGATTTTCATGTGATCATTAAGGGCTGCTTTTCGTGCATAACTCTTCCCGCACTCAGCACATGTGTACAGATTCTCTCTAGTGTGGACTTTCATGTGATCATTGAGTAAATGTTTTACCGCAAAGCTCTTCCCGCACTGATCACATGTGTGTGGCTTCTCTCCGGTGTGGATTTTCATGTGCGTGTTAAGGTTTTGTTTTAGCGAAAAGCTCTTCCCGCACTGATCACATGTGTGTGGTTTCTCTCCGGTGTGGACTGTCAGGTGAGCCTTAAGATTTCCTTTTTGTGTGAAGCTCTTCCCGCACTGATCACACATGTGTGACCTGTCTCCAGTGTGAACTTTCATATGAAGTCCAAGAGTATGTTTATATGGGAAAGATTTCTCTTCACTTTTGACATGTTTCTTCTGCGATTCACTCATGACTTGACTCTCCTCATTTTCTTCCATCAGGTCTGAAATTAAAGTAAAGAGATAAATGTAACTTTCTACTTACTATTGGCCTGATCACACGGAATAAGTTTGGCAGTAGCCTATTACAAAATCCAGATGCATACACAAATAATGCAATTTCCCAAACATCATCTGTGGGCAATAATATTGTTCCTTCTGCAATATCAGCGGACAAGGTAAACTGTGACAATCAACTCAGTATTCAGCATAAATTGTTTTGCACAAATGCGTTGCCTTTATTTCATAGAGTATATAATATTCTCCTTATTCTAAATAAGAAATTAGAAATGTTTTGTCTGCCTTGTCCATTAACAACGCTGTGTAGCATATATTTTATACCCGTTCCTGACAATTTCTTCATACTTCTCCTTAGTTCTTAATATCTTCTGGATCTTAGTATGGACAATGGGTCTCATTCACTAATAATTGTGTATGTTTTTCGTATTTATACCCACGTTTGAACTTCTCACAAAAACGTTCCACCTAATTTGCAAGTGTGCCAATGCCTCCAAACACAAGGTGAGACAAAATAATCAGTTTATATAAGGATAGATAAGGTGATTGTTATTTTGACCTCTATATCTATCTATATATATAATTTATTTACTTTCTCGTAATAATGACTTATTTTCTCATAATAATGACTTATTTTCTCGTAATGACTTATTTTCTCGTAATAATGACTTAGTTTCTCATAATAATGACTTAGTTTCTCATAATAATGACTTAACATCTTACAATGAGAAATTTTCATAATGACTTATTTTCTCGTAATAATGAGAAACTTTCATAATATTGACTTATTTTCTCTTAATAATGACTTATTTTCTCTTAATAATGACAAACTTTCTCGTAATAATGACTTAATTTTTCATAATAATGAGAAACTTTCTCGTAATGACTCATTTTCTCGTAATGACTTTTCTCGTATTTAATGACTTAACATCTCGTAATAATGAGAAACTTTCATAATATTGACTTATTTTCTCTTAATAACGACTTATTTTCTCGCAATAATGACTTAGTTTCTTGTAATGAGAAACTTTCTCGTAAATGACTTATTTTCTGGTAATAATGAGAAACTTTCTCATAATAATGACTTATTTTCTTGTAATAATGAGAAACTTTCCCGTAATAATGACTTATTTTCTCATTATAACTTATTTTCTCATAATAAAGACTTATTTTCTCTTAATAAGAAACTTTCTCGTAATAATGAGAAACTTTCGTAATAATGACTTCTTTTCTCGTAATAATGACTTAATATCTCGTAATAACAAGAAATTTTCTCATAATAAATCTTATTTTCTCATAATAATAAGAAACTTTCTCGTAATAAGGACTTAATTTCTCGTAGTAATGACTTAAGGTCGTGTAATAATGAGAAATTTTCTCGTAATAATGACTAAACAAACAAACAAACAAAAACTTAATGCACCCTCGCGCAATCTCCTGGTCAAAGCCACGCAGATCTAATCAGATCTGATGGATCTAGAAATATAAAATTTTTCAGATCCAAATCCCTGTCGGAAATGATCTGATTTTGTTTTGTCTGGTGTCCAATGCCAGTAAAACCTGTGAAAAGAAAGTATTGTCTGGTACCCAAAACCTTATTTTAATGGTCTTCTATCAGCCTCAAAGTGTGATTTGGGAGAGACAGGTAAAAGCAGATGCTTAAGACGAAGTAATGATAATAAAATTTCCAGAGTTTATTGAAAATTCTTAGTTGTATATACTTGGACTCAAATCAGAACATCAATGTCTCAAAGCTCAGACTTAGTCTGGCCAGTACAAATACAAGTCTTATTACACCAAAGCAAAACAATGGAAATGTACTGCTTTACAACAGTGTCCTGCAACAAGACATTCTCTTATCTTTTACAAAACATACATCCGTAAGATTGGACAATAATAGCAAACACTGCCAAAGAACAAAAGGTAATAATTAAAATAATATAAATGATAAAAAAACATAGAATGACAAATAAATAATTATAATAAAATGATTATAGCAAATTATTGATTTTTAAAAAAAGTATCTGAAATAATCAGTTAATTTACTGTTCTAATAATCTTTGATTAATCAATTATCAACATGATTGACAATCAGACATACATTTTTATGTCTTGTTAGGGCAGAAAAATGAGTAAAGCTCTTCCCACATTGATCACACGTATACGGCTGCTCTCCAGTGTGGACCCTCTCATGTATTTTCAGATACTGAGACAGTTTGAAGCTCTTGTCACACTGTGAACACTTGTAAGGTGTTTCTCTAGTGTGAACTGCCTTGTGTACTTTCAGTGCACTATCTGTAAAAAAAGCCTTCCCACACTCAGAGCAAACACGATCCTTCACACCGCTGTGCCTTTTCTGGTGTACCTTTAAAGCACTCCTCCGCCTAAAACTCTTTCCACACAAAGAACACACGTAAGGCTTCTCTTTTGTATGGATTTTCAGGTGGTCCTTCAGGAAACCTGCCCTAAAAAACTTTTTACCGCACTGATCACAGCTATATATCCTTTCTCTAGAATGAGTGAGCAGATGTCCTTTAAAAACACTTGATTTTATGAAACTCTTCCCACATTGGTCACATGTGTACGGCTTCACTCCGGTGTGGATTTTCATGTGTTCCTTAAGGGCTGCTTTTCGTGCATAACTCTTTCCACACTCAGCACATGTGTGCGGCTTCTCTCCAGTGTGAATTTTCATGTGTTCCTTAAGTGCTGCTTTGCGTGCATAATTCTTCCCACACTCAGCGCACGGGAACAGATTCTCTCTAGTGTGGATTTTCATGTGATCATTAAGGTTTGTTTTATGTGCAAAACACTTGCCACACTGCTCACACACATATGGCTTCTCTCCAGAGTAGGTTTTCATGTGTTCACTAAGGGTGCTTTTAAGTTCTAATCTCTTCTCGCTCTGATCACATGTATAGGGCTGCTCTCCAGTGTGGATCTTCTCATGTATTTTCAGATATTGAGACTTTTTGAATCTCTTGTCACACTGTGAACACTTGTAAGGTGTTTCTGTAGTGTGAACTGTCTGGTGTACTTTCAGTGCACTATCTGTAAAAAAAGCCTTCCCACACTCAGAGCAAACATGATCCTTCACTCCGCTGTGCCTTTTCTGGTGTATATTTAAAGCACTTCTCTGCCTAAAACTCTTTCCACACAAAGAACACGCGTAAGGCTTCTCTTCAGTATGAACTTTCAGGTGGTCCTTCAGGAAATCTGCCCTAAAAAACCTTTTACCGCACAGATCACAGCTATATAGCCTTTCTCTAGAATGAGTGAGCAGATGTACTTTAAAAACACTTGATTTAATGAAACTCTTCCCACATTGGTCACATGTGTACGGCTTCTCTCCGGTGTGGATTTTCATGTGATCTTTAAGTGCTGCTTTTCGTGAATAACTTTTCCCACACTCAGCACACGTGTACAGATTCTCTCTAGTGTGGATTTTCATGTGTTCCTTAAGGGCTGCTTTTCGTGCATAACTCTTCCCACACTCAGCACATGTGAAGAGATTCTCTCCGGTGTGGATTTTCATGTGATCACTGAGTAAATATTTTACCAAAAAGCTCTTCCCGCACTGATCACATGTGTGTGGCTTCTCTCCGGTGTGAACTGTCAGGTGATACTTAAGATTATCTTTTCGTGTGAAGCTCTTTCCACACTGATCACACGTGTGTGGTTTCTCTCCGGTGTGGACTGTCAGGTGATACTTCAGATTTTCTTTTCGTGTGAAGCTCTTCCCGCACTGATCACATGTGTGTGGCCTGTCTCCAGTGTGAACTTTCATATGACCATGCTCGTACGGGAAAGATTTCTCTTCACTTTTGACATGATGTTTCTTCTGCGAATCACTTTCCTCATTTTCTTCCATAAAGTCTGAAATGAAAGTAAAGAGATATATGTAACTTTCAGTTAGTAAAAGAATACTAATCATTTTATGATTCATTAGCAAAAAATAAATACATCTATTCAGTAGCAGTATATATTCAGCATCACTGGTACATAACAGTTCGAGCTCTACATATGCAGAGGATGAACAATTGAAGACAAAATAACTATTGGCCTGATCACACGGAATGACTTGGGCAGTAACCTATTACAAAATCCAGATGCATACACAAATAATGCAATTTCCCAAACATCATCTGTGGGCAATAATATTGTTCCTTTTGCAATATCAGCAGACAGACCGATTACAAGGTAAGCTGTGACAATCAACTCAGTATTCAGCATAAATTGCGGTGCACATGGCTTATATCAAGCGATGGAACATAGATCTTTGCATACAAATGTAAAATTTAAATAATACACTTCAAATGTGGGTTTGAGTTTTGACACGTTTCTCGCCCTCTTCATTGAGTATCTTGGTCTCCTCAATCAGGTGCAAGATAATTTAAAAAAAGGAAATAACTAAAATATTAATAAGAAAATCGGGAAAAGATGTCTAGTTAGCCTTGAGAAGCAGAAGCTCTTGCTATATGTGTGTGTGTCTTTTTCATCTGGAAAGTGCCCAGTTTGCTGAGGAGATCCATATTTTGGTCCGTCCTGTCGGAAGCCCTAGCGCCTAAGACATCATCTTCTTCACCTTGAATTGTGCAGACGAATGTTTTTAATGTGTCTAGTTTTTGGACCAATTAGAATGTGACTAATGATTGACTTAATTTAGTGAACCTCTGTTAGAATACATAAACTTACTGTCTGTAAGATGTGAGTAGAGCGGCTACAAACTCGAACAGAGAACTGAACCTGACTTCTGCTGATGAAACTGCAAACTATTTTCTTCAGTAAATTTTTATTCAATTGATTATATCTCTGACTTCTTGGCTTCATACAACGCACGCACCTGGTCCTAGGGTCTTTACTGTTGTTTCCCCCAACAATATATATATATATATATATATATATATATATATATATATATATGAACATAGTACATACATGTACATACTGTAGTATATGAACATTCTGATGCACTCCTTTGAATGACTGAATTAATTTTGTAAAACATTACTGGTACAAATTGGACGTTTTTGTAAAGAAAAACTACTAACTACACATGTCACTATATAACTATATTTTAAGTGAGGAATGTGAAATGTCCAAATTTTAAGTAATATGGATTCATATATAAAAAAAACAAAAAAAAAACAGATATAAATAAATATAAAATAAAACGGTTTGGATAAAATTTGGTGAGAAAATTGAGTTTTAGGCACAAACAACATCTGTAAAGTTATGAAGCTCAAAGTTCAGTGTAAAGGGATAAATTGCCTATTACAGATTTATAATAGCATCACCTACAGCAGAGGTCTCCAACCCTGCTCCTGGAGAGCTACCGTCCTGCAGATTTCCGCTCCAACCCCAATCAAACACTCCTGAAGCAG
>JAUCMS010000049.1:2730929-2746690 GCA_032357445.1 Enteromius radiatus
CAAATAAAGCAAAATGACAGTGAACAAAAATAGTAAATTAGTCAATATGTGTCATGTTCCAAACAGTAGTATCTTGGGGATCTCTAATCAGTTTAATAGTAGGCTATAAGTTATTCCTCCACCACATGCGTGTGACTTCATTAACAATGGCCCTATGTTGTTGAACTAATGTGGTTCAAACGACGGAGATTATGTCCTATGTCTATGTCCTACGTGTTCGGGAAACAGTCGTGTGTAGCTAGTTCGTTTCCAAAACAATGCATCGTACTATGATGGTTAATCAGTGAGTTACATTGTTAAAACAGGTGCTTTATGTATAATATAAATAATAATAATAATAATGTAAAAAAAAAAAATATTGCAATAATTTATGCAAGAATTCATTACAAAGAGAGCATTCCTTTTTTATTATTAGATGTGTGCAGATTACTTTGCTTGCTTTTCTTATCCAGTAACATTTTTGTTTGTTTGTTTTTGTTGATGATTGCAGGCTTTTTTCCGCTGCTATATTTTTCCTTGGATTTGCTTTTCAGTTCCATACAATTTTAACATTTCTTGGTTCATTCCATGTTTTACAGATGACCTCTGTCCTGCTAATTCAGATTATCATAGTTGGTTTTAAATCAATTGAGGTTTTTTACTTTAAAAAATTTAAAAAGATTAAACTATTCTAGATTAAACATATACTTTTGGCTTAATTTAAATCCTGTGTTAAGTGTATTTGATTTATTAAATGTTTATTAAAATTATTATTAAAACAGTTAACTCTCAGGAGGAACACATATACTCTAATGCAACATTAAACCACAGTTCACAGGATAATAAGGTAAGTTATATTGTATTTCTGTGCTGTTTTTCTACATGTAAACCTAGACCTGCTATTTTATATGAACATTAGTCCCTCACTTCTACACTTAATTTTTGTGTTTGAACCTGATCTTATTTTTGATTCTGAATCTTTACAGAAAACTGTTGCAGACCTTCACACAGTGTACTCCGTTATCACCATGTGAATGCAGCACAGATGATCACGAGTCTTTAACTTGGCGTCCGATGACTTGGAAATCTCAAGTCATTTAATGGCTTGCTAAAAAAAAGAAAAAAAAAATTGCATTAAGAATCCTCATGTAGCCTACTGAAATATTCATATTTATGAAGATGTTTCATAGGCTTTAGACAAAATTACCTATGATCTGATTTGTAAAAAAAACAAAACAAAAAAAAAGATGCAAGGTTAATATACATCCAGCCTGTTACTTGTGTTTTAATCAATTTTTTATTAATCAGTCTTTCTTGAGAAATAGGACAAAACAGGTCCTGCGAGTGTAACTGCTATTAGATTTAAAAATATAAATTTTTTCAGTTGTAAATGTTATGAAGGATAATAGAATGTATTTAACACAAATATCACCTTCAATTTAATTTTCTTATTATTATACAAAATCTATGACTCTTGTCCTCTCACTGCATCTAAAACAGTCTGTCTACAGAGAAGAGTTCAATAATTTATATGCTAGAAAATGGATAAAAATATTTTTTTCATAAGATTTTAAAGTTGCAACTTTTTGTCAACACCGTCAGACATTTTTTAAAATGTAATAAAATCAGGTAATATCACAGGCAGCTGTGACTCTAAAGGACCCCCTTGACACTCTGTAGAGCACATCACTGTCAGACAAGCTCTGCTTTAAGTTTTTAGAATATTTTAATTCCTAATGTTAATATTTCCTGCGTCACAACCATGATTTGTCAACACCATCTTCCCATTTCTCAGGATTTTTTTTTTTTTTAGATAATTTTATTCTCCTGAAGCAGGTTCAATTCGCATCTAGCATCAAACGAAAAAAAACAAAATACCTACATGAACTCTGTTTTGTAAGAGGAATGCCAAATTAGTCAACACCGTCAGATTTTGTGTTTCAGTGATATAACAAAATACTTAAATGTGACTAATCAGCGGCTAGCTGTGCATTAAATTTAATGAGCGGCTTGCCGTTGATTATTCCACTTATTTCATGGTCATTTGCTAAGTTAAAACTGCTCTTTGCAGTGAAATATTTGACCGAAAGGGGTTTGTGTGTTTGTGTGTTTGTGTGCATGTTTATGTGGTTTATGAAGACACAAATTTGTATAATGACATGGGTATGACACAATTTAAAATATTTTAGATGAAAACTGGGAGGCTTGTGAGTGTCCCATCGACTACCAAGAAAATTATAATGTCATGGTCCAGAAAATAACATTGCAAAACATGCTTGTACTGTATACGGTAGACATTTTGCTTAATAAAATAATAATTACCACACAAATTGTATTAGTACTCAATTTTGTGCCATTTAACAATCTTGACATACTCATAATGTACAGAGTATATTTTTTTCTGCTATCAGTATCACTTAATTCTTTGATTAAATCCATGCATTATTTTGTAACCAAGTTTTTAACGATTAGTTTTAGCATCATGCAGCAACTTTATATTAACATGAAAATGTTATTTCAAAACTGCCTAAGCGTATTGTAGCAGCTAATTTAAGCCAGAGAAAGTTTTTATAAACTGTATCAGCCTTTGATGAGTAAGGTACCATCTGAAAATTACACAGACTGGGTTTAAAACGTCTAATGTATTTTAATTAAAGTGACTTTTATCATATAAAATAACATGGTATAGTAGGTGACTACAGGCAACATTTTTCCAATATCTTATTTCATATGTACAGTACACTATAAGTATCTAAACAGCTGTTCATAACGGCTGTAGTACATTCCTAGTTACACTACTAAATTACTACGAGTGAAATCGTGCCAATACATATTTTACTGTATATACAGAACACAATTTATAATAAAATATTCTACAAATACTATTTTTCCATACTCTAAACCAGGGGTCTCCAACCCTGCTCCTGGAGAGCTACCGTCCTGCAGATTTAGGAGAACTCTGCTCTAAACTATAGTGCATTCCTAGATACAGGACTGATTTCCTACAGCTGAAATTTTGCTAATTTCACCTTTACTGTGTATACAATACATAATTATCCTAAAAAAAAATGTTCCAACAGTTGCAATAATTTTGTAGTTACAAGACTGATTTACTACAGATGAAAATTTACCAATGTTTAACTTACTGTACATACAGTACTTAATTAATCTTCGGAAAAATTTTTGTAATTCACTAAAAGGGTATTTTTCATGTTTCAAAGGTTGTAATACTTTCCTAGTGGCCAGACTAAATAGTTCCAATAAATATGACAGGACCAATAAATATGAACTGGGCTGAGGATTCACTTCTAGACTTCCAACAGGAGGGACGGCCATCGGAGCAGTATGTGGAGGAATTTTTGAGCTTGATAATAAGGCAAGTGAGTTGGAGCGACTACATGTTTAATGCATGCTTAAAGTGTAGCGCTCACTCTTCAGTGAGACAATGGTAAATGTAGACAATGATAAAGTTGAAACTCAAATGGATTTAGTAAACATAACTCAGGTAAACATCAATGTCCCCCAAGCCCACTGACCACTCCTATGGCAAGCCCTCCGATTAAGTCTCCTACGTTTACTACAGCCTTTGGAAAAATTTATTTTGGTGAAGTACAGTAATTGTTTTCTAGACATATTTTACACATATTAACTACAAGTACAACTACAAATGTACTTCTAGCTTTGGAACATGAAAGACCACATTTTGATGAATTACTTTTTTTTTGTTTGTTTATTTGTTTTTGTTGTTGCTGTTTCTAAAAAAATATGTGTACTTACATTAGGGGAGGTACTATCTGAGGCAATATATTGGTTAAATATTTTCAGTCAGTTTGCCCATGGCAATTACTGTGGCTTTGTCAACATAATTTTGTATATATACTTCGTTTTGTACTGACAGGTAAATTTGTAGACGCTCCCTAAAGCAGCCTAGGCGAATATCCAGTGAATATCAAACCTAAAACTAACTTTACCGCACTCATGACTCGTGACTATTTTTCGCTTTCATTTCAACAACAATGGGATATTATTATTTGCTTTAGGTGAACTATTGAAAATCAGTTGTGTAGGTTAGCCCTGTTTAATGAAACGTTACATGCTACCTAATGAATAATACTTTGATATTTGCTGTAAAAGAAACTTAGACGCAACAGTTTTTTCAGGATTTCGTTGACAGATTTATTTTTTCAAGAGATTTGACTTCTTGTTTTTCTAATTGTTCCTATAACCGAACATGGAGCTTCAGTTTCTTTTTCTATTTTCATGTCTTTTCTGTGGTAAATGTTTTACTTAAGTATTGCTTTGCTACAACATGAAATATGTGTGTGTGTGTGTGTGTATATATATATATATATATATATATATATGATGTGTTTTAGTCATTTCAGATGCAGAGGCAGATGAAATTAAGCCCGATTCAGTGTTGGATGGATTTTTCCAGCTCCCAACTCCCAAAATTATGAGAAGATATCAATGCTCATCATCCAAATTGCCAGGGTCCAAGTGTGAGTTGGAGTGTTCATCAAGGAACATTCCAAATGCGACTCTTTCCTGGTATAACGGAAGCACTTTAATATCCATGACTAAAGTCGCTGATCTCAACATCGACCCCTCTCTTTGTCTGGTGGTGGAATACCACGATAAAAACCCCTACAGCTGTGTGCTCAACAACCCCACCAGAAACATGACTGCACATCTCAACGTCACGCAACTCTGTCAGTCGTGTTCATGTAGGCTATCTATTTACCTTTATTTATCTATGACTATTTAATTCTGTCAGACATTTTGCTTCACAGAGTTCTTTAGCTTCTGTTACTTCTCATCCCACCACTGAAATATTGTACTGTTTATTGTGTTTTGTTGCTGAAATAGCTGAAATAACACTTACACAGATGGTGGTGAGGGAAGGAGTTTCTGTCACTCTGCACAGCAATTTTACAGATATACAGATGAATGATCAATTACTGTGGATGTTTGGACCTCAAGGAATTCTCATCGCTGAAATTCGTTTAAAAAATATCTTCATATTTGGTTACGACAATAGGAGATTCACAGACAGAGTCCAGCTTGATTCTCAAACTGGAGATTTTACCATCGCAAACACCAGCAAAGTGAGCAAAGCTATCTCTGGAGTCTATAAACTACAGATCAACAGTCACATTTCCAGATGCATTGGTTACAATGTCACCATCTATGGTGAGTGAATTAGTAAATTATTTCAGTGTTTCAAGTGCAATAAAAAAAACAATTAAAAAAATATAGTGATGTACATAGCACAGAGAACAATGTAAATTGATGATTTAATGAACTGGGGTTAATTACTTCGTACCCTAAAGATCTTGATATTTTTATTTCGATACATTAAACCGTTTTGGTTTCTGTTAACAATAATAACACTGCACATGGCATATTTTGACACGATTTATCTTACGTAGTTAAAATGTACACGCAGATTTGCTTGCTATTAAGATGTGGTAGTAAACTTGGTTGAGATTTTGCAATTGCAGCAGATCCCACATTGGCATGACTCGTGACAATTCTTTGTTCAACGACAATGGGATTTTCCTAGCTAACAATTTTTGGTTCCCAGAATGTTGTGTTTATTATATGCTTTAACTACGCTTATGGCAATAAAATTGGAATTATATTTTCATTGTAATGTGATTTGACTACTTGTCTATACTTTATTATAAGCTTATTTCAGACATGAAATTCTGCGGAAACTGTTTCTGATTCAAAAATACACATTTTAATCTTTACAGATCTTCTTTATGTAGCAAGAGCTTGTAACATTCTAAAGAGAAAGAAAAATGTAAAATCGCATCATATGACCCAAGTTATCTTGTGGTCTTTTATTGATCAATTTCTTGATTCTCTCTTTTTTTTCAGCTTGTCTGCCTGTTCCTGTCATCACCAGAGACTCCTCGCAGTGTTCTTCATCATCTGAAAGACCAACAAACCAGAATTGTTCACTGTTGTGTTCAGTGGTGAATGTGGGTCATGTGACTCTCTCCTGGTACAAAGGAAACAGTTTATTGTCCAGCATCAGTGTGTCTGATCTCAGCATCAGTCTCTCTCTACCTCTGGAGGTGGAGTATCAGGAGAAAAACACCTACAGCTGTGTGATCAACAACCCCGCCACAAACCAGACTACATATCTGAACATTGGTCAACTTTGTCCAGGTTTGCCAATGTCTGATATTAGTGTTCATTTAGTAAGCTGATATGGTAATTAGTTAATGCCATAGGAAACCATACACTATTAGACTAAAATCTCAATATGACTACTTTCCGTATTTAAATAGTCACAGCATTAAAGAAAAACATCACCAACTGAAATGTAGAGACCAAAAAATATGAAAATAATTAAATAAATACATGCTGCATTTACATTGTGGGTTTGTCAAGATTCAACTAATTACTCTTTTCTTATCTTTGTTACAGATCAGAGCCAGGTGCTAATGATAAGTGGTTGGGTTGTTGCTGGTTTATTGTTGGTCGTGCTAATCATTGTAACTGTGATATTATATAAAAGAAGACTAGCAAATCAAAATGGCAAGTATTTACAGCATACATGACTGTGAAAGAGATAAAATGAGACACTTGGAGTGTAATAATGGACAATATTGGGTTGTCTGTGCCTTTGGGATTTTTTTATGATATCACACTTGGACATCACACACTTGGATGTTAAATGTAAATATATAAATGTGTGTGACAGCATTTTTGTAAACACTGTCATTGGAATATCTCATGGTCTGATAAATGTGTGTATTCAGGAGATGCTGGGAATCAAACTGAGACCAGTGCAGTTTTAAAACTATATAAAAATATTTTTATTTTCAACAGTGGCATCCAGCAGAAACACACCAAACACCAACCATGATGAACAGAACAATGAAGATCTAAATCACAGTTTCTCCTCCTTAAGGGCAGCACAGGAATGTGTCTGTTTATCTTAGCTGTGCTGAAAATAGTTACAGACCTTTGCCATTCCGATTTCCAAGAACATACCAGGATTTATAAAATGAAAAGCATCCTCTTATATCAAAAATCATCACATATATATATATATATATATATATATATATATATATAAAGTAAAAGATTTGTAATGAACGTGCTTGTCCTTTATCATGACATCCTGAATCCTATCTGCAATTAATTTAATCATGCATCAATAAATTCAAAATGGCTTTTCATAAAGGATCTTTTTGCTCTTTTTTTCTCTTCCTTTCACTTGCCATTCTCCATGCAAAGATTACATACTGCAGTTTTTTAATGCAGATTTGGATTTCTAGGTATGCAGTTGAAAAAGAACAAACTTAATTAATCTAGAAGAGTTGCCTCTTATTCCTTTGCACTTCTACATAATATGTAAATGCTGCCTCCTACAGCACCTTTTTAAGGAGATAACTGAATAAAAATAAACCGCAGTATTTAAATTGACTAATATTTCAGTGTTGAATTTTAAACAAATAATATATGACAAAGACAGGTCTTGATGTTAAGGTCCATGTGATCTACTCACTAATCAATATTTTAATCTATAATAGCTTAAAATTATAAAACAAAATAATTAGTGAAATGAAAGAATGATTTAATAAAAAATCTGATGGATTAGTTGCCCTCAAAACACTTTTTATTTAGAGGCAATGCTATTGCATAGTTTGTAGAATAAAGGCTACACTTTGCATAAATGTTTGCAATTAGCAACATTATATATATTCACACTTGGGTTTATTCAAGGGTTATAAAGCATTCAGAATTCCTCATTATTGACATAAACCTATACAATAGTATAGAGTCTGGCATATCTATTTCTGCAGGGTGACCACACATGCCATTTTTCCTGGACGCATCCTGGCCAGCATTTCTATATTGCCTAAAATATCTAGGTTTTGGTTTTGTTTGTGTGGGGTTTATGACATTGGTTCCTTATGTTTTTGAAAAACTCTCCAGGTGAATCAAAGCAATATTGCAATCCTGGCCAGGATGCATCCAGCAAAAATGGTACATATGGTCATCCTAATTTCTGCTTAGTCATGATTGATAAAGTGTTATGATATAGGCTGGAACTGTGAATTAGCACAAATTTTCCACCTCGTGCAAATATATACAAGCTGGTCATGAGACTGTGTTGGATTTCCTGACTTCTTGGCTAACCTGAAATGTACCCGTAAATGTAGAATGACTCACGGGGAGCCTTTGATGGCAGCATTCATACATCACTCACTGGATCTACCCCTGTAACTAGACAAGATAAAGTCACCTTTGTGTTTTTGCTCAATGCTACAATTTTATGTTCCTCAATTTATCAACAGTATAACAGACAAATAAAGGTGTTTATAATTTTGAAACCAGAAATCCATTAGTTGTTTTAACATTTTAATTTATTTGTTTTAAAACGGGAGACATGCAATAACCACAAAGTACTTATACAATTCTGGACCATCTAGTAAGTCAACTTGAAATAATTAAAATAACTTTCTGCAATGCTAAGCTATATCTTGACTGAACTTGTATTTTCTTCATTCTGGTGAAAAAAACTAGGTCAATCATATGGCTCCAGTCTATTTGTACACAGGTAAGAAAACGTCTGTTTTAAATTAGCTTTATTTCAGCGAGCTAAAATAATATTTTATAGATTTTGTTTTGTAGTGATGTTTCTTCCATCTTTCTTACCACTAGAAAGTAATTGCATTTAACGACCAGAAGGCGGCAGAAACGTAATGTAATGTTTTACGTTACATCACTGCAGGCTTATAAAGAACGCGGGGGAGTTTGACGTTTGACGCCGGCGGGAAAATAATGAATCTTTTCTCGGGTTTAGAGATGAGGGCAGCCCTTTATGTCTTCTAACTCATAAAGTAAAATCTCATTCTAAACTCTTAATTATGGCACATATTGTACACGTAATCACTGCCTATATGACATGCATTTATCTTAAGATTCGCCTATTTAAAAAAATGGTTTGCCCTGGCAAATAACGCCGCAGTTGTGACTTGCATCTCTCGAGTTTGTATAGTAGCAGTGTTGCCAAGTCAAGTTGCCAAATTGAGCTTTTTCAGCTGTCTTTCTGCAGGATGTTTTTCATGTCTGCGGGTTACAGCAACACCAGTAAAAAAAAAATCCCAAGTATGCGACTTTAATCAGTGAAACCCGACAAAAAACGTGTTTCAAAAAACCGGGATGTGATTTTTATCCTCCCTGTAAAGTGATTGACGGGTTTTGCTGTGAAAACCTGGCAACCCTGTTTATTAGCGAATATGATCCTCAGGTCCTCAAAATGCAAGGGTTTGCAAAGACGGCAGTAGTCGAAATATTACCTTGTGGACCTTAGCTTTATTTGTTGCATATACATATTATTTTCTTTTGTTATGTGCGTTTTAAAGAAAACGTATAAATTAGAATATAGAAATAACCACAATACTCCAAGTAAAATATATTAACTATTTTTGTTATTTTGTGCTTCTTTTAAGTTTGTGGTTTTATGTTATGCGTCAGAACCTCGAGTCTCAATTTCTGTTTTCTGTAATGTCAGATAAAACACTTCACTTGTTTTCCATGGAAATCCCCAAGCTCCCTCTTCCCTTGTGAGAGATAAGCACTCCGAAGAAGACTGGGAGTGAGGGGGAGGGAACAGAAAGAAAGAAAAAAAGGATACTTTTGCTTATCCTTTTTTTTGTGTGTGTGTGTCAGTCTTTGCTAGAAACCGTCATTGTGTTTAACCATAATGTATTGTTCCCACAATGATAGGTTAGGTGTGTTTTCTTTGAACAGAGAACTGATGTCAATATTTGTAGAGGAAAGGACAAACATGGTAGACTTTACTTCATTGGCACAGGAAGTTGGGTCTTTTTAAAGAACTGTGACACCTCACATGGTTTGTCTTGAGACCTCTGACACAGGATGCGGTTTGGAAAGTGAAACAGTGACAGACCAAGATAAAAATACAAAACCTTTTATTGATGCACGGGTACAGGTCTGCAGCTTCTCATGTACCTTGCACGTTTCCTAATTTTCTGTTTCATTTTTGATTCAGTATTATGAGTCTTATCTCTAACAGACAAAACCGTTGTAAAACAAGGAAGTGCGCCAACTGACAGGAATGTAGGAAGTCTTAAAATGAGGAACTGATATATACGTTCTAAGCAAATTTAAACTCCATGAAAGCCCACTTTCATTACATAAGCAGCTGCTTACATAATGGCGTATCTTGATAAACCACGCTGGTACTGAACGTTGGAAAGATCAGGGAATCCCACTTGTTTATGCACAAAACTTTCCTACCTTCAGGACCTTCCAACTAAACCCTACCAATTGTAAACATGAAAATTAGACCACACTTACTGGAGTCAGTTTAAACACTGGGCTCCTCCCTTAGACTGCCATTAACCAGAACAACATCCTCCCAGTGTAATGGACCTTCTCTGTTAATGAGTTAGTTTATTATTAGAAATAGGAAATGAGTGTTTAAGCACTTGGACACTGATGGTCTGTTCGTCATGTCACACAGAGTCCAAAATTCCCCCTGTCCTTTGTGTTTTGTGTCATGGTGATATATTACACTGTATGCAAACAAAAGACAGACTGTGTACGTATCAGATATCATCGGCCATCTGGGAACGGTAACCTGGCAACCAACCTGGCAATGACCTCAACGAATAAGGTAGTTGAAGCACTGAAGCGCTTTCACTTCACCGTCTCTTTGGAGATACAAGCTCATTTTAAATCACAATCATCACCACAAAACAAAGGTTAAAAGAATACAATGGACGAAGTGGACAAAAGATCAAATCCTAACAAAAGTTGATCAGTCAAGTGTAGTACATAAATATTATATTGCTCAGCATAAATCTCTCTGATCTACAGGAAATGGTGGCCTACCAGAACCCAACGTGTGAACTGAGGGTTTTATGAAATTAGGTTTTAACTCAGTCTGGGACAACTATTAGCAGTTTGTCAGTAGAAGGAGGGGAAACATGTTTACAGTACACAGCTTTGCTATCTTTACACTACGTCCTAACTGCCCAAACTGCCTCTTCCTTCGTATCAGAGCCAGCAATGGAAACATTTCCTTCGTTTGTTTTGGAAACACATATGCTGGAGGATGTTAAACTCCAACTTTAAACTGTTTCTTGTGGCACCATAATGTCATGTCAGAAAATCAAGCAGATACTCACTAAATACAATACTTAATTTACAGTAAAAAAAAAAGGTTTGTTTTACTGTTAATTTACTGTTTTTTCAATTAACCATCAAACTGCACTCTTTTCTCTACTTGACGGAGCAGTTTGTACAAACGCTATTAAAAATATAGCATACAAATGTATCTGAATTGCTTCATTTTAATATATCTACATGTACACATAATGTTGGTGACTGTAAAGTTCACACTAACACAAGGGTGAGTACTTCATGTGAAAAAGGACAACTGTATGCAGCTAGCGTTTTGGTTTTGTCCTCTTTTATCTTTGTTGCAACTCAACAGGAAGTGGTGGTCAGTCTGTATGTGATGCGACGGTCTCACAGCAGGCGTTTCAGCTTGAGTGACCTAATTAGGTTTACAGTTGTGCTAATCTGATTATGTTTGTAGATTATTGTTTATGGTTTTAATATCTATAGAATCAACTATCTTTTTTGAGTTGCGCTGCACTGAAAGGAACTGTGAGAACTTCTGCGTTTGTCTTTGCTGCAAACATCTTAGATAGTTGCGTCAGATCAGAGGCCTCAGTTTGCTTTGGGTTTTTGTAGATGAATGAAAAAGATGAGGAAGGGGCTTTGGGTTCAGAGAAGAGCAGAAAGCCACAACGATGATTAGACTGTAACTTGGTTTATCGTTCAGATTGTAGAGTTTGCATTGCGCTGCATGTTTTAACAGCACGTGTGTGAATTAGGTTTAGTAGAGTTTGCAAGTCCAATAAATTAAGCGAACACTTCAAAGAATTATAGTGTATGTAACTATGTATATAACTAGTTTAACCACCTCAATAAATCTATTGTTATAAATCTAGGTCAGGGTATTTTACCTGTAAGATATGTACCAAAGTGTGGTTTGTACCAGTGGAATTTGCAACTTGTGCATGATTTCTAGAGATGGATGTGTGGTGGTGTGTGCATATGCATTACAAGGGCATGGTGTGGGTGGAAGAGATGCTTCTGATGGCCTGGTCTTGGCCTGGGCTCTAGCAATGGCAAATTATGTTTAAAGAGTGCGTCAAACATTATTTGAAATATACAATTATGCCGATAGGAAATAAAAACAAAACACTTTAACAACCTAAGCTTATATGACCGACTGGTTACTGGACTGGTTGATTTGCAAGCTTGGACCAGCCTTAAAGCATAAGAAAAACGATATTTAACGTTTGAAAACTGGTCAAGGCGATTTTGCTTATGAAAAATAAAATTGGGACAGTTTTCATCAAAAATCTATGCACAAATTGAAAAATACACATTCGCCTAGTATGTAGCTACCAGAAAGTACTTCACTAGTCAGGGCGGGACTAGAAGAGTGCGGTCGGCTCAGAGGCTCCGCAGATGAAACCTTTTTTTTCTTTTTTCATTTGTAGGTACGAGAAGAAAAGGTTTTCCTAATTATCGATTTGATGAAATCGTATAAATTAAATCTGTAGACACTGAATGCGTTTGAACGCGTTAGATCCGTCTCTTTTGTCATCGGACACTGACGGTTCTCGCAGCTATAACCCATCATGTGGAGTTCAGTTATTTTTAGGACAAAATGAGGATTAATATCAGCAAAACAACGTCCTTATTTCTCTTCCTGTTGGTCATGAATGGTAAGTCTAGTTCTGTGACTTTGACTTTAGTTGGATGGGTTTAAAACATAAAGATGATATTTGTTCGCTTATTCTCCTTTAGATAGCATCTTTTATCTACACATTTTTCACATAACACAAAGCGTTATGGTTGAAATTATGATTAAATCCTTGCATTTCTGTGTACGTTTTACAAATATGAGATCGACACAGGCTTGCCTGACAAACAATGTCGTTAACTACGTACAGTAGTATGGAAGCTGCGCCCAAGTGTTGGATCAACCACTGGGAATATGTTTGTTTTTTCACACATGACCTATATGTTACTTGAATCGGTTCACAAACAGAGCGCCATTCTCCATGAATGTACACTGAACTGACGCAGTTTAACATAACCACGTTTAATAAACATAATTAGGCTATAAATAACAGTTATTAACATTCACAATAAGCCCCCGCCCATTCTACAGTCTTAACAAATATTCTGCAATTGCTGTACTTGTTTTGTTTTATTTTGTTTAGTAGTTATTTTATTAATTTTATTTGGCAGTGTATAATTTGTAATCTCTATAGACCTATATGAAAAAAAAACTAAATTCAGAACCTCAGAAGTAGAGACTAACTAGTAGTTTTTAACCAAAACAGAATTGTTGGCTATATGTGACCCTGGGCCACACAATATTTGGCCGAGATACAACTATTTGAAATTCTGAAATCTGAGGGTGCAAAAAAACCTTCATATAGAAAAATCACCTTTTAAGTTTAAGCAATACATATTACTAATCAAAATGTCAGTTTTTATATATTTGCGGTGGGAAATGTGCAAAATATTTTCATTGAGCATGATATTAATATCCAAATGATTTTTAGCATAAAAGAAAAATGGATAATTATGACCCATACAATGTATTGTTGGCTATTTCTACAAATACACTTGTGCTTGTTTTGTTCTCTAGGGTCACATATATTCACTTACATAAAACATTTAAGTTTTTACTTGGTATACCTTCATTTATTTACATACAGTGGGAATAGTATTTTTTCCTGTAATTCTAACAAAGAATTACAGTATCATTTAAATTGTATTATAGTAGGATTATTTACAGTATCATTTTAAAGTTTTATTATAGTATTTGATTAAATTCCATTTATGAATTTATCCTACTTGCAAACTTACAGTTAATTTTTAAAAACTGTTTCTAAATGCTTTTCAGGTGTGTTTGGTGCTGATCCAGATGTAATGAAGTCAGTGTCTGAAGGAGATTCTGTCGCTCTAAACACTGATGTTACTGAAGTACAGAGAGATGATGAGATAAAGTGGATGTTTGGACCTAAAGACACTCGTATAGCTGAAATCCATAAGCTCATCATTGATATGTTTAAGAGTAATGAGACATTTGGAGACAGACTGCAGATGAACTCTTCCACTGGATCTCTGAGCATCAGAAACATCAGAGCCACAGACTCTGGACTTTATAAACTAATGATCCACGACAACAGAGGGAGATCTGAGAAGATATTCAATCTTACTGTCTACGGTAAGACAAATATGACTTTAAAAATTTAGAAATATGTGTAAATGGATAAGAAGATTATTACTGGACTGAAAGAGGAATATGACAACTCAAAAAAAAAAAAGCTGAAACCCATTTCTCTTTCTTAAAACAGAATGAATTCATATTTTTGAAAACTAATTTAAAATTGAATGCAGTCTTTAATTTCTGTACAATTGTTATGTATGATGTCTTTGTGTTTTTGTTTTTGTAATGTGAATGTATTGATGTTTAGTTTGTAGTTGGTTTAGTCCCTGTTTTCCAGATTATGTACTCCTGTGCAGGGCCGTGGACAGGGGGGTGTAGCCCGCTGGCTAGAGCCCTGTCCCTCTGCCCTCATCAGCTGAGGGACCACTCTCATCAAACCCACCCTCGCAATCACCCCCGCTCAAAGCCTGCATTCATTTGATCTGAAGTACAGCAAAAACAATAACATAAACATTCTGAAATGGGTTTTTACTATTTAATTCTATATATTCTATTTAAATATATTTAAACTAATCTGTTCCTGTCATTTTAAAGCTTAATTTTTAGCATAATAACTCCAGTCACATGATCCTTAAGAAATCATTCTAATATTCCTATTTGCTGCTCAACAACTTTTATTATTAGTATTATGTTGAAACAGTAAAATTGTGGTCAGGTTTCTTTGATGAATGGAAAGTTCAGAAGAACAGCATTTACCTGAAAAGGAAATCTTTTGTAACATGAATTCGTAATTCATTATAACATCTTTATCATCACCTTTGATCAGTTTAAAGCATCCTTGCAAAAAAAAAAAAAGTATTAATTTATACAATTTATTTCCTATATACTGACACTTTTGAATGATTATAGTGTATAAATGCTGATCTTTGTAACAATGTATTGATGCTTTGATAATAAAAATAAATTAGATTTTAGAAAAAAATTTAATACAATTTGAAATTGTAAAATGTTCTAAATAGTTTTGCAGTACTTTGGTTTAAATAAATGTAGGCTTGGTGAGCAGAAGAGCATTCTTGATTTTTGACTAATATATATTTATATATATTTAGTATATATTTGTAACAACTGGATCATTTGTATTAAAATCATCTACTCCCTTTTTTGGTTTGAGTCACTGCCCTTTAAAATGTTTGTGCACGGCTCTGCTCCTGTGTCTTTTTGATTAATTTAATCCTGTGTTTTGAATATTTTAATTATATTTCGCTTCATCTGCATTTGGATCCTGCTGTCCCTCATGTCTGAGTTTGCCTGCGTTAGAGTAATTTAGTCTTTGTGTTTTTTAGCTCATCTGCCTGTTCCTGTCATCACCAGTAACTCTTCAAACGGTTCATCATCATCATCTGAACGTTCATCAGTGTCCAGATGTTCACTGCTGTGTTCGGTGGTGAATGTGAGTGATGTGACTCTCTCCTGGTACAAAGGAAACAGTTTATTGTCCAGCATCAGTGTGTCTGATCTCAGC
>JAUCMS010000049.1:2748829-2763177 GCA_032357445.1 Enteromius radiatus
TGGACAATAAACTGTTTCCTTTGTACCAGGAGAGAGTCACATGACCCACATTCACCACTGAACACAGCAGTGAACATTTGGGCACTGAACAGGTTTCAGATGATGAACAGTTTGAAGAGTTACTGGTGATGACAGGAACAGGCAGACGAGCTGAAAAACACGTAGATTAAATTATTGTAAAGTGGGCAAACTCAGACAGCAGGATCCAAATGCAAACGAAGCGAAACAATAATAAAAATATCCAAAACACAGAAATCAGAGCTGAGCTACACAACATTATCACCATGGACTGATAAGACCCAACAAAGTACAAGTAAAAACATGGCTATATATTCACAAAGTGTAAATTAATCAACAAGACACAGAAGTGCATAATCTGAGAGCGACGGAAAACAGGAACTACAAACTAAAAATCAATACATGTTTACATTACAAAAACACAAAATAGACATCATACATAAGAATTGTACAGAAAATAAAGACTGCATTCAGTATTAGTTTTAAAAAATATTAATTTTTGTATTGAAAAAAGAGTAATGGGTTTCAGGCATAAAAAGTAGCTTCATTAGTTTCATTTTTGAAACACAAACCTTAATTTACAGAGTAAATAAGCTTATCCATTTACATATATTCTATGTTTATTTAAGTCATATTTGTCTTACCGTAGACAGTAAGATTGAATCTCTTCTCAGATCTCCCTCTGTTGTCGTGGATCATTAGTTTATAAAGTCCAGAGTCTGTGGTTCTGATGTTTCTGATGCTCAGAGATCCAGTGGAAGAGTTCATCTGCAGTCTGTCTCCAAATGTCTCATTACTCTTAAACATATCAATGATGAGCTTATGGATTTCAGCTATACGAGTGTCTTTAGGTCCAAACATCCACTTTATCTCATCATCTCTCTGTACTTCAGTAACATCAGTGTTTAGAGCCACAGAATCTCCTTCAGACACAGACTTCACTTCATCTGGATCAGCACCAAACACACCTGAAAAGCATTCAGAAGAACATCATTGGCTGGACGAAAAGATCTTAAAAAAACTTAAAAAATGTATTAATTACCATATTTAGGTTTTAAATATTTAGCACATGGCAGGATGTGGTTTCCACCGTTGGTTATTGGCTCGTGAATGATTAGTTATTAGTTAGCTATAATGATTAGTTGAGTTTTATTCAGTAATTTAAAGTTAACTCTTATACAGTAGTGTTTGGCACATATCAGTCAAACGGGCACATTAATATTGGATTATTTAGTTAAAACGCCTGAAAAAAAAAGTTTTTACACAAACACATGAATCAAATAAGTAGCAGTCTTACCTTGAACACAAATTAAGAGCAAGACTAAACACAACATGTATGTGATCATTTTAGAAGAGAGACTGCTGTGACTGTGGTTTCTGTTCACAAACAGAGCATGTGGTGAAGTTTCAGCCAATGACCACTCATACTGCTGAAAGGAAGTATCAGTAAGAGTTGACCAAAATAGGCTTTTTCTTGATTGAATGTAGCCTCGGGTCACTGATGCTCTTTTTACACATCTCTTTCTTGTATTGAAAATATAACACTTCATCTGAGTGATTAATACAAGACTACAAAAAGAGCATCAGACTTATTTTTGTTGCTAAGCAAAGAAGTCTGTGAGCGCACAATGATTTGTGAGAGGTTTCTAAGTGCGTGCAAATCACAAGAGCATCTGCTGCACTGTGGTTAGAGCTCTCAAACTAGGTCTACATTCTGTCCACAAGAGCCTTATCTCCACTTCATACTAAACGTGTCATACTAAACCTTCAGAGGTCATGTAGTTTCTCCAGTAGATGGAGGTAAGGGATTGAAATATTTCATTCGACAACGGTCGTTCTTCAACCACTAGTTCATGTCAGTGCGTCTTTTTATCCGTTTTGCAGGATGCTATCTTCTCAAGATCGTGTTCAAGGTCAAGGCTAGAACACGTTTATCAGCTGACACCTCTTTTACAGTCCCTGCCAAAAATCTAAAAAACAATAGATCCCTGCCCAAAACACAACAGAAGTTTTAATGAATGTAATGGTTATAATGGGAATTGTATTGATTTTAATGGAAACTATAATGGAGTCTCCTGGTATGGGATTGATTCTATTGTTGGGATGTTATAAGTCCTATTGGAATATTGTAATTTTGTAATGATCTCTAACAACTTCCATCTGAGGGAGAAGAGTGTGAACGTGTTACAGTGCATGTTTCATTTACAGATGAAGTGTCATCAGATCCATCTTGATGATGAACTAAAATGCAAGCTACTCAACAACATTTGTCATCATAGCGCTTTGCTCCCCTGTTGAAAAAAACAGCATATGCTGGTTAGATATGTTTTGATGCTGGTTCAAGCTGGTCCTTTGCTGGTTTAAACTGGTCAGATCAGCACCATACGCAGCTAGGACCAGCTCAAAGCAGCACCCCAGCTTGAAAACACACATAACCAGCATATGCTGTTTTTTAACAAGTCTTCTCAATCTGATTTTATTTATTGATTGATTATTATTTTTGTGTGGTTGTGAGGATGTTCTACATTGTTGTTGGGTTATAGATTTATTTTTTTACATACAGAAGGCCTTATTATAACTTAAACAAAAATTATCTATAGTGTGGATAATAGGCTAAGAATCTCAAGAGAATATTATCAGCATAAGATTCTGTTGAGATGGTTGGTTTTGTTTATTAGTCACAAATACTGTACACTCACAATGTAATCAAGGCAGTTTTTGACAGAGGATATGTCGAACTATAATATATTTTATACTTTGGCATTGTGGGCCAAAAATGTGTGGGAGGCCAAAGAGCGTCTGCAGCACTGCGGTTAAAGCTCTTACGTACAGTTCTGTTCACAAGACCACTTTCCACTTGCTAACATGCTAACCGTGTTAGAGGTCACGTCGTTTTCCACTAGATGGTGGTAAGTGCTAATCGTTCACTTTTGAGATTCATTCGCTCTCACACTAAACTCCACTGCAGCTAGTTTTACACCCATTTAGCAGGACGTTATTCTTCTCAAGATACTGTTCAAAGATGATTACAATGCAAGTAGTGAATAAAACGTAAACGATCTGATCAAGATATATCACCTCTGTTACAGTCTCTGTCAGCCACAACTTCCGTCTGATCTCTGAGGCAGAAGGGTGCACGTTTCAATTACAGATTCAAGTGTACTATATATAATATATAGTTTAAATCGGATCCACCTTGATGTACTAAAATGCTGTCCAACAACATGTGGCCTCATAATAACGCTGCTTTGCTTTTGCTAAGGTGTTTTGAGAATGTTATTGTTATATAATTAGTTTCGTCGGTTGTTCTAGATGGTTAGGGTTATGTATATTTTGCATATAGAATATTTGACCTCGTTACAGTGAATTGTATACTATATTTAACATTTCAGAGAAAACTGTTGTTTAAATGGCTATATGTGAACATGATTGCAAAATAAAGTTTTTACAGGTGGCTAAAAAAACATAAGAATAACAATCAATTTGTTTATTAGTCACAAATACTGTAATCACTCGATATATACAGTTATGAGTTTCCAGAAGATATGTCAAGCTAAAATATGTATAACACAAAATTATGTACAAAAATCAAATTTTTACACATCTAATAATTATAATAAACATAGTGAGCCTTTTATCTCTGTAGAGAGATATTTCCATAAATGTGTTCTTATTTTCACAATCTACAACATGATCTCGTCCTTTAATTAGTTACATTCACTGCAGATTACGCTCATCCCTCCAGAGACGAAAGTTTGGATTGATGATTACGGTCTTCTGCGTCAGTCTGAGATGTTTGTAAACTGTAGCTCTGTTCATATTCTCCCAAGATCTTCACCACGTCTTTGTGGCCAAACTGCATGGCATCGTCCCGAGGAATATTTCCCCATCTAAAAGAGCGATATGAGCTTAATTATAACAAAATAGATGAAGCTGAAGGTAAATGTGTCATAAAAACTGGGCTCTGTACCGGTCTTTCACAAAAGGGTTGACTTTGCAGGACTGCGTCAGAAATACCACAACATCCATGTGACCTAAAACAAAGAAGACATAGATGGCAAATTTTAGTTATTATTAATCAAATCATGTTTGGGACCAAAAGATTGTATTATGTTTGCAGAAAGCGATCCTACCCTCTGCAGCAGCTATGTGTAGAGGTGTTCGAGAGTCATAGTCCTTCAGCTCCATATCCATGGATGAAAGAGCAAACCTGAGGAGCAATGGAGAAAGGAGAAAGTAAGTAATCTATATTTCAGTCGCACTCAACATTTTGTTGTCAACTGTATAAAATGACCTTCTCAGAGCTGAAACATCTCCACTGTGGGCCGCAAACATCAGATTCACCACTGACTTATTCTACAACACCAAAGCAGCAAATACTTGGTGAGTTCATTTCTAGATCTAATAACTGGTCTAAAAAATAGCTTATGGTATTTTAACAAGCTTTTGGAGTTTAAAAGTTTAGTTCAGCTGGTTGATGTGAAAACTTGATTTACCCTGTCATCACCAGACTGTCTGCGAGGGTCCTGCTTCTTCAAAAAGTGCCTCAGGTTGTCATAATTGTGGAAGTTGAACAAAGATACCAGCTCCTAATTGCAGAATGTGTTACAAAATTTGTTATTTGGACTACATGTATGAGGTGGAATCAAAAAGTAGGTTTAAACCAACAGGACGATGTCTGAAACACCTGACAGAAGCGGATTCCACGGACGCTGTTCCCAACTTTGTCCACAGGGGGCGACCAACACATGATACCCATCACATTTGGCACGACCAGAAGAACAGCACCAGACACGCCGGATTTAGCAGGCAATCCAACCTGACATGTATGAAAACATATGGGTTTGTTACTACGACATGTTTCAGTACGACAGAATTAATTAAAGCTTACTACAAAAAGCTACCAGGAAAGTCCTTAATAATGTTGTATACATTACATATGACCTCAAACACTACACACTTAAATTTATATTTAAATATGTAAAGAGTTGAAAAGGTAATATTAAATAAACAGTTTTTAATTAAATCAATTAAAATACATTGTCTAGATTGAAAGTCTTATAATAACTAGTGGCTGCACAAATTGCTAAAGTGCCCTTGTTAGGGTAATGAAAGGTTCATATTTTGGTTTTGGGAGTCCTTAACAACAGGTTGACATGCAAGGTCAAACAACACTTTCACTGACTTATAATATGCATTTATTTTACCGTATTTGCTCAACGACTCCCAAAAGATTCACTCAATGATTCATATTTTCAAACCCCCTACTTTGTGTGATGCAACTCTATGGTGATTGGTCGATTGGTCTTATTTTACTCACATGGAACGCGAACTGTCCCGAGTAGTCGTACATCCCACAGGAGTGCATGAGACTCAGTGTGTTTCGTACGGCTTCTGTGCTCAGGACTCTCTCTCCTGTGATTGGACAGATGCCTCCATTAGCCAATGTGGCGGCCATTACACTGCCAGACTCGCACGTGACCTCTATGGCGCACAACTGTTAGGGACAGAAAGGAAATTGTGATGGGATTTCAAAAAGTACTTAACATTTGATTTAACAGTGAAAAAGTGGACCTACCTGGAAATAAAAGTCCAGTGCGTCTATCATATCTGCCCCTTCAGGAAAACACTGTAAAGAAGGACGTCACAGTTACGTTTGCATAGAATAAACAACATCTTTCTTTTTTGCTTATATAAAACATGTTAAAGTACAAACTTTCTTCTCTTTTAGGTAGTATCCTATTGCGTAGTTTCTGTCTCCCGTTTCCTTCTCGGACTGGAACCTGGTGAAATGAGAATTGAACTCAAGTCAAAAGCAATGAAACTGGGTGCAAAAACATGTGTAAAATGCTAAACGTGAAAAACATACGTTGCGTTGCTGAAGCCCACGTACTCACTGCCAGTCATTTTCTTCACAAAGTCCATCACCTGCAAAAGATACTAATCAAATTATATTCTTCGTAGACCTGCTATTAGAAAACATAACGAGTAATTTAATAGAGTATACATTTTATAGATACACCAGGACTAACAACTTTGGTAAAGAATTTCAGTCTTTTCCCAAAACAAAGCTACTGTCTGACTTTGTAATATAGCTGAAAAGGAGTTTATTAGCCTTACTTTATCTACTTTTTGCCCCTTTAAAGGAACAAACAATCATAGAAGTACAGAACAACATTATGGCTGATTTATCTTTCTTTTTTTTCAATCGCGACATTCAACAGGTTATAACTTACGTAGTCAAACTTCTCGGCCTTGTTGACACCTGGCTGTAGAAAAACAACAGTACAATTTCAGTAAAACTCATGATTTGTATGTTCTCTGGATTGTACTGAAAACTCTGGGAACCTAGAAAGCACAAATCTAGTGTAAAGGGGACTTTTAATAGATTCATTCCAGGCCAGTAATACTCCTGCTTATAGCTTCACAAGGTCAGTCTGACACACGTGCAGCAGATGCACTGGATCTGTCGGCACAGAGCTGAATTCTGGGTCAAAGGTTTGTTAGAGCAAATTAATTCTTGGCCCTGACTGCATGTCAATACATGTGCGTATTTCAGTGTTTGTTTGGGAGCTGAATACTGTGTTGACACACTGTTAAGCTGCCTGACATCGAATTATTTATTTATATGCATTATTATTTTTCTTTTTAAATTTGTTTACCTTGATGAGTGAACTGATGACTATCGCTCCAGCATTGACCATAGGATTGTGAGGCTTATCTAAGAACAGAAAACCAGTCAGCAAAAATAGATATCCTAAGTAACTCATTTGCTAATGCTAATCTATGATATTCTCCCACCCACTTTCTTCATCTAAGGAAAGTTTGTTGAATTTGAATCCGCTGGGCTCCTTCCCTACGTAGTGGTGAATGCGCTCCGTGCCGTGCTCGTGTACGGCAATGGCGTATTCCAGCGGCTTCACGCATGACTGCAAGCAGAACGGCACCTTCGTGTCTCCCACTGAGTGCCTGGAATCACAGAGATGATTCAAAAACTTTCACTTCGTATTTTAGAAAAGTTAGCTTTGATCAATTTACCTTTGCCCATCGACTGTGCAGAGAGAGACGCCCCAAAGATCAGGACTAAACTTGGTCAGATGGGGAATGTATTTTGCAACCTGGAAAAAGATTGTAAGTAAATCCAGCTACTCAAATAATTCGATTAAAAACATCCTTACCTGTCCATCATGTTGCACTTTTGATGTGTAATAAATATGATTGATGACACCCACAAATGTTTCAAATTCTGGAATGATAAACTTTCGTCTGAAAGCGAGACTCAGCAGGACTATGTTGCCACCCACACACCTATCACAACGTTACAAATGTTTGCAGTTAGTCAATATTTCTTATCTGCAGGAGGTTTGCACATCTGTATCATCTGACCTTGCCGAATTAATGCTCACTTTCGGAATAGCTCACGGTCCATCATGACTTCACCAGCTGATTCCCGGACAGCTTTGCGAATCTTTTCCATGCAGTCGCGCAATCTGGGGTCAGAGGTCAGAAGGCCGGTGCTTTTCACTGCCTGTAAGACGGGAAAAATACTGTTCTGCCCTTTTTACTTTGTTTTTTTTACAGTTTACCTTGTGTAATGCCTTGCTTAGTGCTGTCAACGATTAATCACAATTGATCGCATCCAAAATAAAAGTTTTTGTTTACATAATATATATATATTTATATATATATATATACATGTGTGTACTTTATTTATGTAAATATAATGTAAATATAAAATATAAATGCAGTCTAAATGTTGAAAATATGTACATATGTGTGTGTGTGTTATATAAACAACATTTTTATGAATTATATATGTGCATGTATATATATATATATATTAATTAAACATAATCATATAATCATAAAAAACTATCTGCTGGCGAACTATAACCAGTTCCACAAAGTCTGGATGAACGTTTGTGTATTTTGCCTCAGCCTTCCTATGACCGAATCAGATTTCAGGGAAACATGCAGGAGACTGATATGCAGGGCCATATGATGCATCTGAGTGCATGTGGCAGCTCCCAGCTGTCGCCCTTATACAGTGATACTGTACAGTAAGCAGACTTGAAAAACTGCTCATGCATTTGAATCTTTATTGGATATTTGTTTTTGTGTGTGTGTGTGTGTCATTTAATAAACTCACAGCAATGAAATGAGACACAGGGACTTTCTCCGCTCCTTCAGTTATAGTGTAGAAAAGCATGTCTTCTAGTCCAGAGAACAGACCTGTATTGGTCACTTGTCTGCTTTAATAAAATAAAATTACACATAAGCCTACTAACACCACTGTATTTACAAAACAGTTTATTTGTGTGTGTGTGTGTGTGTGTGTGTGTTTTAATCAAACATTTAATTGTGCATTAGCTTATTTTCAGTAAACATTTTATTTATTGTAAAAGTGACTCACTTTTTGGATGTAGGTTGATCCGTGGATGCAGGAACGATAAATTCTTGACTCGTGTGAATCCGCCAAGATAAACTGAACGACCTCTTCGCCACATTATCACACGTTGAGCTGCGTTTTGAGATTTCTTTTGCCAGTAAGCCAATAATTCCGATATTAGCCAGTCGGGTCCTTAAAGAGATCATTTTCCAGTATCTCTTAAGACAAACTATAAATGCTAAAGCGTTGAAAGGAGAATTAAAACTATTCCGTGTCGCGTATAACGGTCTCCAGAGTCTCGCGCGGCTGGTTTGTTTTGAGGCACGTCAACAGGTGCGCGTGGAATCCGGTACGCGCCAGAGAGTTTCCAGAGCTACTTTATAAACACTGACATCGCCTAGAAGTTCACTGTCACTGATTACTGGATAACTTTAGATGTTGAAACATCGATGGGCTAAGCGAAATCACTTTTTAATTCAGACGATCTGAGGTAAACAAGCTCCGTGACGTTTGCTCGTCTTCTGACAACTTTACCTCAGCGGCAAAGGAGATACCAGAGCATTAAATAATATTAATGTATAAAATATGAAGTAAATATATGCTATTTAATACGAGTACAGTCAAAACCTATCGATTATCAATTCGAGCTGGGTTCTTGGTTTTTGATAACTGTTAACTGGAAAACTGTTTAATAATTCCCTCACCATGGTACAAACTGTTTAATTAATAATTCATGTTCACTAAGACGTATTGTTACATTTTAAATAATTTGTCTCGATTTACCAGACGTGGAAGATCATGACTACTCAACAAAAACGAAAAGTGCTAAATTTTTATGGCGAGTTCAGCTAAACAGTAATGCAGAATGTGCTGCTGATTTTAAAAAAAAAAGAAAGAAAGAAGAAAGAAAATTATATTTCATTCTGGGAAGAAACTGGCACAGATTGCAAGGCACAGAAAATATTCATTTATTTAATTGTGTTATAAATATATGAATTCCATGCAAACAACTAATCAAAGTCAGTGACACTCTAGCAAAACACTAGATGACCAACAGGCACAAACTGGTGATGCATTTCAAGGCACATTTTAACTATTTTGTATAATGGTTCATACAGTAAATATGCAAAATTACTGACAATGTCCAGTTAACTTTGCATCATAAATACACTATTAAATTTACAGACACATAGTGTATGTAAACTCTAGTTGCTGAACCCCATCATCCAGTGTATCATAAGAGAGGAATGAAAGATAAGAGTTAGAAGTATCTAACCTAAAATTACTTCCAAATCTAGACACTTTTTGCAGGCTTTGGCAACACTAGCTTCAGCGCAATGTCTACCACGCAAGCAGGCATGTAAGACAAGGGAATCCACAAGAGCTTGGCGTCCCAGCCTGCGCTGTAGCGTGTTCTTGGGTGGGCGGCGAGCAGGGCGTGTTCCATGCAGTTGGTCACTTTACTGAGGTCGGAGTCGCATATGGTGTTCATGATAAGCCTCTGGATCTTGATGTCTGGACAGATAAAGAGTGTCTAAATGGACAGCATTCTTAAAAGTAAAGATTCTTTTTTGATGTTGAGTGTTCCATGAAGAACCTTTAAGATCCATGGAACCTTTTCATTGCACTAAGGTTCTATAAATTTAAAAAGGTTTCTTTAGGTTACTTTATTTTTAAAAGTGTATGTCTGGAGAAATTGAGAAAATGGTAGTTGTTGGTTTAAATAACATACATTTTTCCAAGTATTTGTCTCCATAACTCTGCTTCACTTCAGGGGTCAGTTGGTTCCAGAGGCGATGAAGTTCCTTCTCAATGGGGTCCAAGCTGGTCACCTGCGTCTTGAAGAAACCGGGTTCAATGATGCAAATTTTGACCCCAAAATTCTGGATGTCTCTCCTAAAATTACATCAAGAGATTTTCTATAAAAACCAGTGGTTTCAAAGGTCCAAACTGATATCTACAGCTACACGAAAACCATTGTTTTGATTGAAATGTCATACCTGAGACAGTCTGAGAAGCTCTCCACTGCGAATTTTGAGATGCAATACCCTCCACCATTAGCTGCGACTCTTCCCAAGACTGATGCAACGTTCACCACTCGTCCACGGGCTTTTTTGATAAGAGGGAAGAAGTTTATGGTCATCTCGATCACACCAGTCATGTTGACTTTGAGCGTGCTTTCGAAGTCCTCGATTTTCATCCACTCCGATGGACCCATGGGAAGGGAGCGTCCGGCGTTGTTCACGAGACCCCAAAGTCCTGGAAATTTGGGAACAAAGATGTCACATGTTTTTTGAAAACTGATTTCGACATCTCACCTGAAACTCACCTTTATCTCCAACTTCTTTTTTGGTCCATTCCAAAGCCTTCTGAATGCTGGCTGTGCTGGTAACATCTAAGATGCAGGTCTTCAAGAAAGGTCCCGTGGCCCTCTTCAGATCATCTGCACCCTTTTCTGTAAGACACCCAGCTAGGACACGGAAACCCCGTTTGTCCAGGCGTTTACATAGTAGGTGTCCGAACCCAGAGTCGCAACCGGTCACAAAAACGTGCTTCTCAGAGACCTTGGTGATCTCCAGGTTGTCCCGGTACAACCACACCAGCACCCACAGCAGCACAAAAGCACCCAAGACATATGTGCACGTACAATTGTTACTGTAATGCATACAAAATCAGAATCAGAATGAGCTCTATTGCCAGGTATGTTTACACATACAAAGAATTTGTTTTTGTGACAGAGCTCTGCAGTGCAACAGAATGACAGTGACAAGACAAGACACAAATAATAAAAAGAATTATATGCAAATATACAAAATAGTGTACAAAATGTACAAATTTAGCAATTTTCTTGGTTTATTTGCTTGCATTGATAGGGTTTTAGTCAAACACGTTCTTACCTCAAGTACTCAAACATTGTTTCTGCCTCCTGAGTGATTCTGCAAAGATGTTTTGTAAACAATTGCTTTTTGGTAGAATTCCAATGACGGAGAAGAAGTGAAGAAAAAAACACAAGCGTCAGAGTGCAGTTTGTTAAATCACCACAGGGGGCGCCATAATCCAACATAAACCAGTTCAAAAAGGTATTGTGAACTTTCAATCAATTTATTGAAAAATCTAATTATGTATTCTACATGTTTATAAGATGTTCAGATTATATTATAACTATAAACTGTGGAAAATTAGTTTTTAGTATTCCTTTCTTTAGAATTTACATTTAAATTGCACACCCTTAGCTATCATTGCTTCAAGTTGTTTCTATAGAGCATTAAACCTGCATTAAATGAATGTAAATCTGGTAAATATCCAGAAATAGTGGGACTTGTTTGTTAAAATGATGTGATATTGTCTGTGGAGGTTTGCTGAACATTATTGACCCATGTGCACAGCTTTTCCTTGGTTTTAGATTATGTAGTCACAGGGCACTATACGTAACACTGTCGTTTTTTTCAGAGCACATGAGAAATCTTGAGCTAAGGCTCTTACGAAACAAAGGGAGACTTCAGCGTAAAGGTTTAGAGAATGCTGTAAAATTGAAAATCCATCACTATAAACACTATAAGCTTCTCACAGCACAAAACCTATTAGCTACGGGGACTAATTAGCAAAGAGAAAGGCTGAGGATTCATCTCTGTTACCACATAACCAACTGAACAAAACCAAACATTTAAGCTCCTATATTCACATTATATGCTTTTAAGGAATGTATATTAATTAATTATCAAACAAGCAGAGCTGGGTTTTTTTGTTAGTTTGTTTTGCATAAAAGTGTATACAAACAATATTTTGCAATTATTAATCAAATTAGTAACTATATATTTTATATCAATCAAACCAAAGTCCAAAAGAATAAGAAAACGTTTACACTAAACTGAAGCCCCCTATGAACATAATTTATTATACACATTAAGGGAAATTATTATTATTATTTATTTAATCAAAGGATATTACATTATTACTCTAATTAACCTGATCAATAATGCACAAATTTGACATTTCCACCAGTAAAAATATTTAGTAACACAATGTCTGTACTTTTAAAATAGAATGCAGTTAATTTCCCCCTTTTTAAAAAATAATATAAATTAATGTTCATGCACAACGTTCACTGAATATAACAATAAACAATTCTGCTAGCAGTTAAAGTAGTCAATGATCAGACTTACTTTTCCCTTCTTGGATCTGGATCTGGAGGTCCTGAGTGCGTTTGCTGAGTGATCTGAAGTGCGTCTGCATCCCAGATTTATCCCCAAAGCTGATCCTGTCAGAGAGAGCCACAATTTCTAATCTCCAGTCTCACTGTATTGCAGTTAGGCCCCTTTTTTGGTGCGCTTGCCCTACTGGAAAATCCAGCTTGTGCTGTTCTAGCTCTAGGTCAACCAGCATGACGAGCTCAAGCTGTGTTTTGAAACATGGTAGCTGTTTAGATCCAGCTTATGCTGGTGGCTGCATTATTCAGTGATAGATTCAATTTGATTTCAAAAGACCAGTCAGATCAAATGACACTGTATTGCTTTTGAAGGATGGAGCGTTTGGCATTGAGGATCTGTCCGGTTGATGTGCCCCTTTAGCAGAATTTTTATTCCCCACATTTTAGTATGCTCTTCTCATTTAGGTCAGTTGCGGTCAGTTTCTCCGACCGAAATAGTGAACAAACGCTTGCACATTAACTTCACTAATAAAAGCTCCATCTGTGTGTTTCCAAACACTGTTGAAAAGGACATTTAATTGAATATATATGAGATGCTCTATAACAGCACGAAAGTCTGAATAATCCTCACTATATTCAATTCTGCTGCTTTTTTCTCAGTTGTTTGTGTGCGAGTCGATCTGTCTGTTTGTGTCAGGTTAGAGTTTTGTTCCCTTAAGTAGACTTAAAGTGCTTTTTAGGATATTCCTTGTGTGTTTTGGGTGAGTCACTACTTTGTTTGCAGGTATGCATTAGGAATGTGATGTCCCATAAAACAATCATGACAATTATAACTTTGGGGAGAATCAACATATAGCAGTCAACACAAGAATTTCTCATCAAGCAACTAAACAAATATGCTATAATTTAGGCCATTCGTTCAAAGTAAACCAGAAAAAGCTTCAACATTATCTTATAGTTTGACAATCCCAGTTGAGCTCTGCAATGGGTTTGTGTGGAGCATATTTAACAATTCAACATACTATGAATGTTGTTACTGGGTCAGTGTATATCAACTCAACCAGGATTTTAGATCGTGATCATTTTCGTCTAGTAAAAGGGGTACATATTAAGTACAAGACAATAAAATGCATGCATTAATACATTTAATATATTTCAGCAGTCCTAAAACAAATGCCAATGGTGACAGCTCCAAAATGTGGAAGCACTTTGCCCCCAAAAAGTTTACATGCCTGTAACATTTTTTTTTTTTTCAGACTTTGTAAAATCTATCTTCTTTTCAACAATCAAAACAACTTAATCAGTAAGGTGCACCAGCTAGAACCAGCTAATAACCAGCTCATGATGCACAGATAGCTGGGCTTGGAGGAACTTTTTAGGAGAATCATGCCAATTCGCTTTATTTTTAGGCTGATAGAATTAGGTTTTTGGGAGGTTGACAGGAAATTTCCAATGACATCCATTGAGCGTCCATTGATGCAGCTTTCAGCAATTTCTATTTTTGTTCAAATGATTATAGGCTTACGTGAAGTTTGTGACCTCATAAAAAATAACTACATGGATATTTTACTTCTTAAATAATAATAATATTAACAGAAATTATATAGAAATGCAAATGCAGTAAAAAATATAATTAATAATTTTAGCCTACAAAATAAGAAGCGATCAGGCGGCAGCGTGAGTGTTTGCTTAATGCTGTATTAGCTTATATATGTTGTTAAGTTGGCTTGAAAAAGCCAACTTACTGATCTACTATTTAAACTTATTAAGTTGGCTTGAAAAAGCCAACTTACT
>JAUCMS010000049.1:2806738-2825108 GCA_032357445.1 Enteromius radiatus
GACCGAGCTAAACGAGCTATACGACTTATATCGAGTTTATTGTATCTTTGTACTTATGTTTTGTTTTGCATTTTTTCAGTAAACTCTTTTAAAGGAAGGTTCAGACTTACTCGCGTTTTTTACAAATATTGGAGTTGTTGGACGAGCTGCAAAAGTGGTACATAAGAACTTGCACAAAGATATGCCACTACAATTACAATTAGTTATTTAAAATATTTATTAGCCTGTTTATTAATTTATAAATAAATTATATTGTTAAGAAACATTAAAATATATAACATTGTAAGATTTTAAAACAAGTAAATATTTAAGATATTTTTTATTTCCAATATGCATATCTGATTTATAAATCTGTTATAAAATATTGTTAAAATTAGTGTTGTTGTTTTTTTATAATATTACTTTAACAATATGCTTTCTTAATCAACATTTATTCACTTGTTTAGTAATTATATATATATATATATATATATATTCAAATTAATTAATACGTAGAAATTTCATGTGAATTATAACTGCATTGTAATTGTAGTTGACAAATCATAATTTTATTTGTCAGTGTTATTTTAACTAATGTTTTATTAATAAACCTAATAATGTTTAAACATTAAACACTCAACCTTCGCAAAACACCTGAGTGTTGTAATTTTAAAACTATCATGTAAATATTTCAGGCATATACATAATAAGGTTTATGATTATTTTTGTATATATAGATAATAAAATTATTGTTAATATTTTAATAGTTGCTAGATTATAATCACGTATTTTTAAAAATGTTGTCAATTTGGATATTGTTTTTTGTCAAATGCTTTTGACATTTATTATGACCCTATCTTCTCTTCCCGGGACAATACTGGAGACATCTGGCAACAATTTAATCCATTTAATTCAACATGACCGCGTCCCATCTTTTAACATTAATGAAAATTGCATCATGTTTGTCCTTCTTGTTAAATAGTGAAGCAACTGGTTTAGAAATCACTGATTGTCTGGTTTCTATAAAAAGATTTTTCTCTTGCCCTTGGACGCGCAGTGACAGTCTGACGGCAACTTCCGCTCTGTCACGATTCAGCTGTACTGATTGGCCGCAATCAATGTGTTTCCTGTCTTATGTTTCAAACGCGCTCTCTGATTGGCCGAAACCGCTAGCATGACAGCCCCGCCTCCAGACAGAGGACAGTGAAACATGGCGTCTCTGAGGTGTTTCCTGCGCTCTGGGAAGGTATTTTTGTGGAAATATGACATATTAGCAACACGTTATGCGCACAATAACAAGATGAGGGTGTTGAGAGTGATATGGCGTTGTGTTTGTGTCTCAGAATGCCGTTACAGCGGTTTTGCGGCGGGAGTTTCACGGGACGCGGCCGGCTGCGGTGCAGGTCAGTGATGCTGCGGCTCTCACCTTCAACAGATGCCGCATGACTCCAAACCCTAAACCCTCACAAAACACCTGAAAATGTGTCGGATATTAGTATGTTTGCTCAGCCTGTTAATGGTCACCCTTGAGTTGAACGATACGCACGGAATTGCTAACAAAAACGCCATTGTAATAGCATGTTTTGGGTGTGTACTGTGGTAATACTGTGGTATTAAGAACGTTCACTTTCTTTGGTAAGTTAATATTCCGTGATAATGCTATAGTTTCTTCCCCACATGCACCATGGTGAAGCCGTATGTTGGGTTTGTACCATGGTAAAACCTTTTTATTTTAATTGACACGCTTCAAAAGTGCCACATTTTTCCATGTGTACCATGGTAAAGCCATGTTATTGTTATGTCTCATGGTAATACTGTGGTAGTTTGAGCATTTATAGTGTATATGTGAATATGCGTTTTTTTTCCATAACTGCCGTGGTTAAGTTAGGTTTTGTTTGTTTTTGTTGTGTAACATTTCCTTAATATTATAGGAATACCATTGTATTTTGTATTTTTAATTATATTTAATTAATCATTTCAGTGCTGTATATCCAGTGTTATAAATATGCATCCCATTTTAAATAATATTCAATATTTATTTCCACCTTATTGACTATAGTGAAATCTAAATTATGCCTTAAAAGACAACCAATTCAAAAAATTTTTGTTTTAATCTATTAAATACTTCTCATGCCCTTGAGCGACATACCATGTGGTTTTTACCATGGTAAAGCCATGTAATATCTTGATTTTTGGACTTCATAGGCACTTTACCGTGCTTTTCCTTGCAGTATATTTGGGTAACATATAAAATAATTACTCCGTAGCATGTTTTATATTAGAGGACCATGTTTTATCATGTGATGTGTATAATTAATTGCATTTTATTGTTTCAGGTAACCGTCCGAGATGCCCTCAACCAGGCCATGGATGAGGAGCTGGAGAGGGATGAACGGGTTTTCCTCCTTGGAGAGGAAGTAGCGCAATATGACGGTGCATACAAGGTTAGTTGCAAATATTTGTATTATATTTTGGTTATCAATAATGCTGAAGCATCTTTTAAAGTGGCTTGTGCTGGGCTGCAGGTTAGCAGAGGCCTTTGGAAGAAGTATGGTGACAAGCGCATCATTGACACCCCAATTACAGAGGTCAGAATGATGATGAAAAATCACCTATGTATGTTTTTTTTTTGCTGTTATGTTTAATAAAATTTCCTGATTATTTTTGTTATTCAGATGGGCTTTGCCGGCATTGCTGTTGGCGCTGCCATGGTGAGTTTTCCTGTAATAACATTGATAAAAGAACCTAAAACTTCCCAAACTAACCCACCACATCCTCTTTCAGGCTGGTTTGAGACCCATTTGTGAGTTCATGACCTTCAACTTCTCCATGCAAGCCATTGATCAGGTCATCAACTCCGCCGCCAAGACCTACTACATGTCTGCCGGCCTGCAGGCCGTCCCGATCGTGTTCCGTGGGCCTAACGGGTCTTCGGCCGGTGTGGCAGCCCAGCACTCCCAGTGCTTCGCCGCCTGGTACGGCCACTGTCCCGGCCTGAAGGTGGTCAGTCCCTGGAGCGCCGAGGATGCCAGGGGCCTTCTGAAATCAGCCATCCGTGATGATAACCCAGGTGAGATCCTCACCGCGTGAGCAGGATGACGATCACAGGAAGTGAGGGCAGTTCTGACTGTTGTCTCGTGTCTCTTTCAGTGGTGTTTTTGGAGAATGAGCTGATGTACGGCGTGCCATTTGAGATGTCTGAAGAGGCTCAGTCAAAAGACTTTGTCGTCCCAATCGGGAAAGCTAAGATTGAAAGACAGGGTGGGTGATGCTTTGAGTATTGTAAATCGAGTACATGGTAGGGATGCACTATATTGGATTTTTGCCACTATTTTACTCATTTTGGCCGGCACAGATATATTTCCTTTTGTTTGGAAGCAACACCAAGTCTCTCCTGTGCAGAAATAAGCGAAATATTCTTAATTATGGTTAGTTTTTAACTAGGATCTTAATTTTTGGATGAACTATCCCTTTAAATAGACACACATTTTGTGAAAATATTTATACATCTACATTTGATGAAGCCTGGTTTAAAGGGTTACTCCACCCCAAAATGAAAATGTTGTCATTAATCACGTACCTTCATGTCGTTCCAAACCCATAAGAGCTTGATTCGTCTTCCAAACACAATTTAAGATATTTTGGATGAAATTTTAGAAATGTAACTTTTTAAGTGTGTGTTTGTGTATATGTGTGTTTGTGTGTGTATATATATATTTAAATATCATTCATTTTCTACCCTGTGAAAAATCTGTGAGTGCTATTGTTAATTGTAGTATTCGAGTGCCATTTAATTGGCAGCCATTAATTGAGTTGATTTCTGCATGTTAATGTTGTGGGTCTGATGCAGGAAATCACATCACGCTGGTGTCTCATTCCCGAATGGTCGGTCTGTGTCTCGATGCTGCTGCTGTCTTGGCCAAAGAGGGGATCGAATGTGAGGTACGTCCTATTTTTTTTTCATGGTGTAATTGGTTTAAGGGCTATTTCCAGTTCGGCTGAAATAGACACTTGATACGATACACATTTTTAAGGATTCAAAAGAGCCAATTTGATTCATAGTAAATGAATGAACCTGTTTTGTATTCATGTGAATTGCAGTGAAAGAAATTCTTCAAAAATGAAAAGCCCATATTGACACATTTACATATGCTCAAAGAAAATCAATGTGTGTGTGTGTGTGTGTGTGTGTGTATATAGATCACATTTAACACAATTTATATACATAGTTATTAAAACATTTAAGATAATTTCAATTTAATCTCTAAACTTTGACCCGTCTGTTTTCTTCTGTAGGTGATCAATATGCGCTCAATCCGGCCTCTGGACACAGAAGCCATTGAAAAAAGCATAATGAAAACAAATCATCTCGTCACTGTGGAGGGTGGCTGGCCTCAGTTTGGAGTCGGGGCAGAGATCCTCGCCGGGATTATGGAGGGTATTTTTTTTTTTTTTATCAATCGGTATCACAAAAATGCTCAATTGAAGTCTGCTGTGTTCAGAGTGGAATACTAGTACACTATATTTGCTGTATTTTGCAGTTTGTAGTGCATACTTTTAGTAGGAAACACACATAATTGAACAACAGCGTGCTGTATTTTTGTTGCATGACATCATTATGTTGGTGATTTACTTATTTTCAGAAATATTAGGGAGTGTGTCATTCCAAACGTACCCTTCGTTGTTTTCTCCTCTGTAAGTGGATTCATTATTTATGTCTTTTTAATTCAAGGCCCTGCTTTCAATTACCTCGACGCCCCTGCGGTCCGGGTCACGGGTGTAGATATTCCAATGCCGTACGCCAAGATTTTGGAGGACAACAGCATACCACAAATCAAGGACATCATCTTCTCCATCAAAAAGACTTTGAATGTTTAAAATAGTAGATTTCCCTACCAGGACACGTTAAATATGAAATACTACATGCTCTCTCCCGTTTCTGCATCACTGTTTTGGGAAATAGGATGTCCTCTTTCATCTCCTACAGGTCTTTCTGTTACATGGCTCTTCCTTCATTGGCATTATATTAAAATAAAATTATTTTCTCATTTAAAATGAGACTTTGTCATGTTTATTGTGGCTGTAAACAACCAAACATGTGTATTATGCTGTAAATTCTACTGTAAGCTAAAATAATAAACTTTTATCACAAAGGGTTGTAAGAATGGTTGATTTCTTTCATCTCCTTACATTTTTGCTGTATTTCAATTTTAAGCATAGCCGTTTAATAGAGCTTTGTGAGATCATAACACCAAGATTTCTGTAAAATGCATTTATTTTTTGGTTTACATTTATATTTTGCCTACTCGCAAGTAACAAAAGTAATCAGTCCTCTTATTATTGATCTTGAACTTTTTAGATATTTGTTTTGCGTGAACATATACAGACTCACAAGAGCATTGCCAAACCGGGAAATTGTTACATATTTGTTAAATTGGTAGAAATGATGACATAATATATGCAGGTGTACTGTGTATATTTATTATGTATATATAAATACTAACACATCCAGGTATAAATCTAAGAAAAATGTGTAGTTTTTATACGTTAAATATGTAATATAAATTATATAATCATAACTATATATATATATGTGTGTGTGTGTAAATACATGTAGATTTTAAAAATATATACTGTATGTGTGTCATATATACGTACGGAAATATACACAGTACACACATATTATGTAAGCAAACAAATCTAACAAATATTCATAATACTTTACACTTCGTCAGAATAATATTAAACATATTCAGCATAAATTCTGCTGATTTAAATGCTTTGGATGGATGTTACCGATTCAGACAGGGCGGGGTTTTGTGTAACGGGCGTGGCTTGCATCGTGGGTGTGTCATTTCCGCTCATCCCACTCTGATGCCCCCCTCTCATCTGTCCTGCTCTGTGTGAATCCACAACATAAACATTACAGCTATTTTACAGCATTTACTCAAGCAAACGAGTCTCTTTTGAACACAAGGCTTTCGAAATGTACTTATATTTTGAAAAGGTCACGAAAAGCCCCCAAACTACCCCTGTTTAATTCCCCTATCCTCCACATCCTGATGCTCTGAACGAGAAGAAACAACTGAAGTCGAGGAGGAGAGACTACGTTATATCCCTGAGACTTAACGTATTTGCAGCGAGGTAAATATAAGCCATCCGTTTTTATTCGCATTAAGCGACAGATCGTTGATTACGCGTCTTCTGTGTTTATTAATACGGTATGCAGCAGCTATAAATTATGTGCGTGCTGCATCAGCTTTGATCATTATTTCATCAGTATCGATAGATTGCTGTTTTCCGCAGCTACTTATGTTTATATTTTTATTGTTTGTTATTGAGACGTTGTAATATATATATATGTGTGTGTGTGTGTGTGCTGGGATACTGGGAAATCCTTAGGTGTCCTTCACATGCGTCATTCATTTCCCGATTTTAATGTTTCCACGGTGATTTCATCACAACTACTCTTGAATGCCGTCTAAACTGTATAGTAAGTTTATATATTTCTTCAGGTGAAGTGCTTATACCCCATAAAGGCTGCAGAGAGCGTCATTCATCGCATCATTGAAGAGGAACAACTGGCCACATGGAGAATGGAGACTGGGCTCACATGGTAAATATAAACGGATAGAATAAAGCTGCGGTTATCACCCCAAATCCGTGTGGATGTTATTTACTCTACAAATACATATAGAATAATGTGCAGATCAAAGGTGGCTGTGAGAATAAATCTGCATTGTTTATCCTTTTGATCTTTCATTCAAAAAATTCACACTAACCTAACCTATTTGAGTGGTTGCTAGGGTGTTGTTAGGTGGTTGATTATGAAATAACTGTAAAGTAAAAATCCCCATGTCTTTATAATATTCTAGTGCAAGAATTCACAAATGTTTTTATCAGTTGAACCCCTTGAAGGAAATTATTATTGTGATGTATTTTAAAGGGTTTGGTCACCCAAAAATGAAAATTCTGTCATTAATTACCTTCGTTCATCTTCTGAACACAAATTAAGATATTTTTTGTATGATATCGTCACCCGACCCTCCATAGACAGCAATACAACTGAAATGATCCCAGATCCAGAAATGTAGTAAACACACAGGTAAAACAGTCCATGTGACTCAACTTGAGTTTTGCAACGCTACAAGAATAAATTTTTCTGTGCAATAAATACAAAAATAACATAATCTAACTCTACTGTTCTTTTCCCCTGAAGTTAATTGCCATAAAAATGACCAAAACCACTTTACTGACAAACACAAAAATGTGCTCTTCACACAGGCAACGCTTCTGTCTTCTTAGCGGTAAAGCTCTATTCAGATATCCATTTCAGAGTTCTGGTAAATTCTGTCACATACTTTAAATGACCTTTAAACAGCTGTGCCTCCCAGCGCATACACAGTAAACGTTTTTGATGTTTTCATTTTGTGTCAAACGTTTGCATTCATGCAGCGTTTTTGGCCCAGAGACATAATTCAAACTAGACAGTGCGGGGTAAATGTGTCATGTGCATCAGAACGCTATGATTGGCTCAGAGTAGAGGTCCTACATCAGTGCATTTTCAACTCATACGTGTTCATACTAGCAATCTTCTGCATTCTGAACCATTTTGGTAATTTAATGGTAATGTTACAACTTCCCTGTGTGAATAGGACCTTTTCAAAAATACTGGTAAAGTCCTTTCTGACGATTTACTAAATTAGCAGTATTTTTGTAAAGATCCCATTCACATGTGATCACATGATCACCACTTATCGCCAATAATTCAATGAGGAAATGAAAAATAGCTTTAAGAGGCAGCCATTTTATCTTAAGCTAATGGTCCAATTTGTCTCAGAGTACCTCAATATATGAAAACCTCTCATGTGACATTTACCATACTGCTGGTGTGAAGCTCAGTTTACCATATTTGAGTTTCCATAGAAACCAGTATTCCTTAGTGTAAATGTCGTTTTCAAGGCATCTGGCTTTGCTAGATAAACCAAGCTGGTTGAGGTTTTGCTGGGAATAGCTTGGTTTTGATTGTCCAACTGCAACAGCACCAAATCAATGCATCTGCGTGGTAACACATGTTAGTCTAAAACGGCCATCAATCTGAGTACCAGAAACAATCTCCGTCCATACTACAGAACTATGCATGTCACATGACCATTCATGCACACTGGGATACGTGTAAGTTGGTTGCTAGTCACTGGCATAGATATGTATATGTAGATGCCTCATTATTGACTGTTTCTATAGTCAACTGTACGTAAGCCGTCCGCCATATTGTAATGGTTAACTTGACGTCATTAACCATACTAATCACTAAATATTCGAAAGATCCTGCACAGAACGGCTCAACAGCTCTGTGTGAATCCACAGTATGGCGAATGATGTCAAGTTGACCCTTCCAATACGGCGGATGTGTCTACGTGCCTGGAGTGGTCGAATGGGGCATCTATACATGTCAGCACATTCCAGCTTCCTGCGTTTTTGCCAATGCCTATTGGATATTGAATATTACAGTGTGACGGCAACATGCCATGTCGTAACCCAATTTTTGCAAATTGTATTGCTGTTGTTGTTTTTAGCGTAGACAACCAATGCGATAGCGTTGCCATAAAAACCAGTGCACATTTCATAAAGAAAAAGACCACACCTGGACACACAGAACGGATATGAATAGTTGAGATACACTGTGTTGATGGTCAGTCGTCTAGATTGGATTCCAATCGAATATGCACAATTAGATTTGGCCTGACAGTCTGAATGAGGCTTTAGTTGACATACTGAGTTTCCATAGAAATCAATGATCTCAAGGCTAGTGAAATCAGCAAATAGATGGACCCCAACAAATCATCCTTGATCTAATAGTTCACTAGAAAAACCAAGCCAGTTGAAGTTCTGCTGGTAAACAATGTAAGTTTGAAGGTCAGGAACTGGAATAGCACCAAATCAATAGATCTGCATGGCAATTCATGCTGGTTTAAAGTGGTCTTTTCAGCAGGAATTCTTAAATGTTATATTCTCAGCAGGAACAAAACACATATTATGTTCTTCTTTGTTGTAGATGATGGATACGGTTACCCTAAACGTTGGTGGCCACTTGTACACCACGTCGCTCTCCACCCTCCAACGTTATCCGGATTCTATGTTGGGTGCCATGTTTCGTGGTGACTTTCCCACCACACGAGACGCCCAGGGCCACTATTTCATAGATCGGGACGGTCCTCTATTCCGTTACATCTTGAACTTTTTACGAACCTCGAAACTCACGCTACCATGTGACTTCAAAGAAACAGAGCTCCTTCGGAAGGAAGCAGACTTCTATCAGATCGAGCCCTTGATCCAGTGTTTAGGAGACACCAAGCCCCTTTATCCATTGGACACTTTTGAGCAAGTGGTAGAACTTTCAAGTACTCGTAAGCTGTCCAAGTATTCAAACCCAGTGGCGGTCATTATAACCCAACTCACTATCACCACCAAAGTTCACGCGCTACTTGAAGGCATCTCCAACAACTTCACCAGATGGAATAAACACATGATGGACACCAGAGACTTTCAAGTGTCTTTTACCTTTGGACCGTGTGATTACCACCAAGAGGTTTCCCTTCGGGTGCATCTGGTGGAATACATCTCTAAGCAAGGCTTCACGATTCGCAACACGCGGGTGCATCACATGAGCGAACGCGCCAATGAGAACACGGTAGAGCATCACTGGACATTTTGTAGAGTTGCGCAAAAGGTTGAAGACTGATAGATGCTGGATTCATGTCTGAACATTACAGATATTTATTGGTAAAATTCCAAGCAATTTGAGCAGTTACGACTTCAACAAAGATATGAGTGAGTTGCAAACTCGTAATTATGGTAATTCTGAAATTACCTGAACACGCTACATCTCCACTGCAGATACTGTTTGAGGTAACTAGTAATGAACACAATGAAAATGTTTTTTGTTCTCTTTGGGCGAACTTGTCCTATCGTGTTTTGTGCATCTTCTCATCCACTTTAGATGTTTACAAAATTATCCTAATCAAAAAAAGTGACCCAATTTTTTTTTCATAATTGTCAAATCCATATATGCAACCCGCATCTGCATATCTCTGAAATGTTAATATATAATGCATCAGTGTTAAATATACTGTATTCAGTTGTATTTATAGTATTTCTGCAGATTTTGTCCTGTGATTGAGTCTTTCAACTATAAATGGTTTGCATGATTCTGTGGTATCTGCACTATTGTTGATTCAGTAATATTTCCCCTTTGAAATATGTGTAAATGATGTAATCTGCATGATGCTCAATATGTTTTGTTGCCCAAAGCTTTGAGCAAGCCTCTTATGACCAGCTTCTAGACCAAATTTTGTAGTTAATGTCCCATTTTAAATTAATTTTAGTCTCAAATCGCATGTAATACTCTGGTTTGTACGTTTGAAGCTTAGAACATCCATTAAAATTGAAGAATTCATTCGTGTGTAATGAATTTGACCTAAAAACAAGAGTTTTATGATACATTATTATTTGGTTGTAGATGTCTTTGAATAACATTTAATTGGAAGAACCTTTTGTTTTATTATTGGAATTAATTAAAATTATCACTCTAATGGAATAATTTAAGTTACTTTCAAATGCCTCTCTTTCAAATGCAATAATTTGGATAAATAATAACTGGATTACCTAAAAAAAATAATAAATTGTGTGGGAGGGGTTGCTTATACCATCTTTTGTGTTGAGACTGACATAAAAAAACCTTATGCAAGATGTTGAAAATGGCATACATGTATCATTTATTTTTATTGTATGAGTCACAATCTTGAATTTACAAAAATTCACTTTTTTGTGAATATAGCATTTAAAGTGGCAGTGTGTATACTAGTGACACCAAATGAAATTTCAGTCTGTTTGTTTGAGTGCTGTTGCACAGCAACAATAACTCAACCAAAGGTAAGGGGTGAGGGATGTTTTTAGATCAATTATAAATAAGGAATTTTGTTTAAACAATCTTTTTATACATACTGCGGTTTTAGCATTTAAACGGATACCAACAGTATCAGTAGTTTAACAAATCCTGATAACTAACCACAGAAAAAGCTATGTTTCCCCTGGTTTTTTAATAATCATATAAAGCTTTGTACTATAGCCACTAGCATGAAGATTCGCCATTACTAGCATGGCCTATTAGGACTGACAGCTTTACCATATTTCTGTTAGCTAGCACTGTGGTTTTATTAATAATGTACTCAGGATATGTAGTGCTGCCACAAATATAAAAGCGATGTCTACTGGTAGTGTGTGTGTGTGTGTGTGTGTGTGAGAGAGAGAGAGAGAGAGAGTATGTGCAGGTGTGCTAGTTCTATTTTGGTGTTGTCTAATATATTGTGTCCGTGCTGTAACAGTTTGTTTTTCTTAAGAAAAGGTAAGTGGTGTTTGCTGATGTAAAAGTCACCAGTATTATGCTAGGGTGGTTGCCATGGAGTTTCAACGTAGTTGTTTTTAGCATATTACTATGCAGTTGCTAGGGTGCTCTGTGTGGTTGCTAGGTGGTTGCTCACTATCCTCAGTAAAAGCATAGCCCACCACCAAGTCTCTATGATATCTTTGTCTCTGGATACAGTGCCCTCCACTAATATTGGCACCCAAGGTAGTAAAACAACATTGAAGTAAAACAACTGAAATGGAGAGAAACTCATTTTGGCCACAATTATTGCTACATTCTTTTCCCAAGATAACAGCTCTGAGTTTTCTCTTGTAACGAATACCTTGAATACCTGATAAGAACACCTGATAAAAGAAAAGAGGCCATTCCTTCATCCAGAATCACTCCAGACCCTTTAGATTACCAGCTCCATGATGCTTCTCCTCTTTAGTTCACCTCAGGGTTCAGCTCAGAGGACTGGGACAGCCAAGCCATCTCCAGCGTAACATATTATGATATTTTTATGTCCATAATCACCCTGGAGTGCTCAAACTTGTGAATATGAATGGGAGTATACTTCAGAGATATTTTATTCATAACAAATTTTAGGGGTGCCAATAATTGTGGCCCACACGTATTGGAGAAAAACATTTATTTCGCAATGAGATTTTCTCCCCATTTCAATTGTTTTACTTCAATGATAGATTAGAATTTTGTGATTTTTTTTAATGAAAGATCAAAAGGATATACAATGCATATTTATTTTCACATCCACCTTTGCTCAGATTTACCAAGGGTGCCAATATTAGTGGAGGATACTGTACATCTGTGATGCCTTTCTGTCATTACTGAGCAAGGTTTAGCTGGTTAGCATGCAAGCTTGCTCCTGCTGGTAGATGCTGCAACTACACCAACTGCCTGCAAGAAGAGCAAAGAAAGCTAATGCTAAGATGCTAACCCTGATAACACACATACATCTAGGAGACGTCTATTTGACGTCTACATTTACATCTGCAAGATGTATTGTTTAGGTTTTTTGCTCATCTGCAATACGTCTATTGGACGTCTACTTTTTGATGTCAAATAGATGTCTATTAGATGTCTTGATTTAGAAAGTATGTAAAACTGACATCTGAAAGACGTCTGCCAGACATTTGTTGACAGCAGATGTTTTCCAGATCAAAGGATCTTTAACAGACATCTTGCAGACATAGGTATGCTATCTAGGAATGCTTCTTTAGAGGTACAGTACTACAGTTCAGCGAATACTATAATATCCAATGTTTATAAAAGTATTTCTTCTGCATGTTCTTTGTTCATTTGTGCATATTATTTTAAGCTTTCTTCATTGCAGAACACATCCTAATTTCTGTGTTGACTGTCATCGATCCATCCACCAAATCAAAAAATGGCTGCCATCAGTGGAAAGTGGAATAAATTAGAAGAAACAGACATGTTAGAATCTTCTAATAAAGCCGGTAGGAGTTTGTGACAGTATTGAATAAGCTAGGGGGGATTCTTGTTGACTAGTCCCACAGTAAAAAGTGACCAGTATAAATAGTATGTCAAAGAAATACTCAAATACTTTATTCTACGCTATACGATATCACCTCTTGAAATGTCCTAGATCTACAAAGATATTCTGTCATTTGATTAATGTTTGCGTAAGAAAATAACATAGCAAATCTGTCATTATCATCAAAAAACACATGGCAACCAAATTGTTGAGGATAGATGATGCAATGGTAGTATGGTGTATAATCGGTATGGCGAATTTTTTGTTGTGATTTATTTAAAAATCTATACAAATACTGGCTTAAGAGGGAAGTTTGTTGAATTATATTTGCTGTTCAATGATCATTGTTTTGTTTAAAGCCGCCATGTTATCGTGACGTCATACAGCCTAATTTCTGTGAAACATGTGAAAAGCGTGATTTGGAAGTCCAACTTCTAGTGCCGTTCTTTTGTACTTTTTCAAGTACATAGTTGTAAATTCCAACATTCCTATCATTTTAGTTGAGAATGTACTTCAATCTCATTTGTGGGGGTTGGGCTCCTGCTCGCCCATCCCCCACTGCCAAACTACAAATCCTGTAGGAATATAACCTGTGCAATGTATTTTTTTTAAATACATTTTACACAAATGTGTATCAAGTTATTTATTGAAGTTCGTTCGTGCATTTATTAATATTAATACTATACAAAAATGTTTAAAAATGTATTATGTGTGGTCTGTTTTTTGCTTTTCAATTGACATCCCAAGTCTCCCGGAAGTTCCGGGAGTCTCCCGTATATTGATAGTGGCTCCCAGATGCCCGCGAACTGGATAAAATATCCCGGAATCTAGACCAAGCGAGCAAGAGCGTGCACGCGTGACGTTAATATCTGCATCGTGCATCTAATAGTGTGCATCTTAGAATCTGCGCACAAGACGGGGTGAAGGAGAGAGAGTGAGAGAGACCGTGCGTGCATGTGCAACTGTGCGTGTGTGCCTGTTCATAGCGCGTGCTAGACAGAGAGTCTCCTGATTGGTTTACTCAGCAAAATAAGCCAATCAGCTTTCAGTGTGGGCGGGCTTTTATGCAGCCTACGAGGTCGTCATGGCTGAGGGAGAGTACCCCCCCCCCCAAATAATTTTTTATTTTTTTTTTACAAAACCCACTTTACCTTAAATTACACTAATGTAAATAGTTATGTTCTATTTATGTAAAATTAATGTATAAAAGAATTATAGGTCTTGTTTTAAATCACTCGCTGTGTAAATACTTTTTCTCATCTCCCTGAAATGAGTTTTTGCAGGTTGGGATGTCTGCTTTTATGTTGCATGCATATTTCTGAACCATTGTCCACGACAGCGTGAAAATCTTTTGTACTTAACATAAACAATTTTTAAAAAAAGCTAGCTATTTTCGCGATAGCCCCGCCCCTTCTTCCAGTCAGCCACTCCGAAACGCTCGCCCTCTGAGGCTTTGAGAGCCATTTTTGTTTCATGGCAGAGAGCTCGGCAGCTCTCATTTCAATGCTCTCAGAAGGGACTCGGTAAAAGGTAAGACATTTGAAAAAGATCTATGTATTTAGTCGGAGGACAAAGCGCGGTCTTACAGCATTATGACATTTAACTTCAAGCAGGATCGCCATAAATACTCCATGTATGGCTTATGCTCAACTACATTTTAGCCTGGCTTTTTGCGTATTAGTTTTTCTCAAGTAGACACCCAAAGTGGGGCTGAAAAACGTCTGTTGTTTTTTAAACGTTTTTATTCAGTTTATTTGAGAGGCAGTGTTCAACCGGTTAGTAGCAGACGAATGTTTCTCCAGCGGAACGGTCCTCTATTGTTTTGTTGCATCGCCATTTGAAATGTTATTGAATATATTTCTAAATTATTGACGTTTACTGCTACAAACCCCTGGTTTCGCAGTATCACTTCATCTCTTGTATATCAGTCGATCTGCTTAACGCTTTGGTTGCTAAGGAAGATTAGTTTAGCGTGTAACGACCGGATCTGTGTATTTTCGTATGCATTCGATTACGTCAAACCTCGTGAAGTATCGCAGTTTAGGGCGCTGCGCGATCTAGCTACTAGAAAGAGCCGTCTGTATTCATGTGTGTTGTGAATTTAAATACAGACATGGACTGAAAGTATTGATTTCATTACAACAACAAAAAACATAAAACAAAAGGCATGCCTATTTCTTCACTTTAATTCCGTAAAATTGTTATAATTTGCTTGATTTGTTTTGATTTACGCAAATTACTTTTTCAACTAAATAAAATTGGATTTGCGTATCAATTACAAATTTACAATAATTTGTGTTTATATGCAAATTAGCTTAAGTAGCATCCATCGTAACAATTTTAAATTTCCGAAACGTAGCGCTGCATTTTTATTTCAAATTAAAATTTTATTTGTCACATACATACACGGTATGACATGAAGTGAACGGACAAGCTGAAACAACTACTTGAACATTTTTTAAAAAGAGCAAATTTTATTATTAATGCAGGGATATATACACTATAGGGACGTCTTTAACGATTACGAAATATTTCGCACCGCTAGCGCCGTTAGATGTTTTGAAAAGCAACATGCCAACTCAGTATCACAAAGACAAAGGACTGAGCTCATGAATTTGGGGGTTGGGTAAAATATATATTGTTTACATAACAATGAATGGCAGTAAAAGGAACACACCTGTATTTTTGAAAAAAGGCTCATACCCAACTCCCATAGAGTTAAACAGTTTTACCGAAAATTGCGAGTGTAGTTTCATGCCATTGTTAGAATGACAAAACGGACAGTAAAAGATTGTTAACGCTGTAATACTAGGGCTGCACGACACATATTGTTTGATATGTAACTTTTACATGAAATTTATATTCAATCTATTTTGCGGGTTAGTATCAGACAAATGTTACGCTATTGTTGCATCACCATTTGAAATGTTATTGAATGCAACCTCCGCAGTATCACTTCGCAATATGACATGCTGTGCAAAACCACACTAACAATTAGGGCTGGGCGATATATATCGAACGATATATTATGCGCGTCTCATCAGTAAAGCCGGTTCTTTGATTAGTGGTAAATCTCAATCAGCTGTATTCAAACGGAGCACCAGTTAAAGCACAGAGCCGTAGATCACTGATTTTACGCAGCTTGTCCGTAAACAACGCTTCTGTGTCGTTAATGCTGCTCAATGTGAAGTCACGCGTGTGATGGCATTTACCGCTGATTACAAAACCAGCTTTACTGACAAGATGCGCATTAAAAATCGCACAATTTTTATCGTACAGCCCTATGTAGCACCTCTAGTGGTATTGATGGAAAAGCAATGTGTATTTGCAAAAGGCATCAACTAGCTAGAAGTGTGTGCGTTCTTTGTACTTTCCTGCAGCATTAGATCCAACACTAATCAAAAACAGCTGCCTCTTATGTTCTGCTAATCCTGAAGACTTTGATTAGCTTCTTCAGGTGTGTTTGATTAGGGTTAGGAGCAAAACCCTACAGGACAGTGGCACCCAGGACTGGAGTTCAATAGCCCTGACTTCACCACAAACAAAATTATGAATAGCAACAATGTATTTCAAAGGAACTATTCATACCTAGGATATACACACTGTTGATGACAGTGTTGGCTAAAGAATACGCCAGTAATTTCTAGTTATTGATTCCTTGTCTTGCCTCAGTAGTCTAGATGTTTGCTTACGTGCATTTACGTTAGGAAAATGCCATTTTAGAGTGATGTGTGGTCTACGATACTTCATTAAAACGTTCAGTACCCTGAACAAAAAGCAAAGGATACGCATTAATCTAGCTTGCAATCTTGAGTTTTCACCAGTTTTCAGTTGTGAGCTTCATTTACATTTGGAAATTGAATGGAGTGGGTGCAAACGACCGAGTCTTTTAGCTAGTGTCGTTCATTGTTTGCTTACACCTAGCATTAACATTCATTTCTGTTGGATGGGGCTACGCAAGTGTAAACATGTCAGAAACACAATTTACGTAAATCTTTGAAAATGAAAGCGGGTAAACAAGACACTTTTGCAACACTGGCTGAACGCTGAGCAAGTGCTTCCATTCGCACCAGGTGCAAACATTTGCATACGGACAATCCAGTGTTTTTTTACAGAAAAAATCTGAGTTATGCAAAGAAAACAGGCCAACCAACGTAATATGATCTTATTCCGGTTTCATAGGCAACTGCAGATATGCAATCTAGCATTTTAGTGGCAGCCATTTTGTCAGTTGCCATTGATTGGATTGCTGTTATCTGCGACAGTTATTTTTGGTATTCACAGTAAAATATTCGATACTTACTCACAGATCTCTTAAGCTTTATTGTAGTCTTCTTTGATTATTTTCTCCATCTTCTCTTTTTCCAGACCAGCTGAAAAAATGTAAAATAGGAATTTGGATTTGGTTTAGCCTGGAAAACCTTCACTCTTGGTGTGAATAGACCTTTCAGATGTAGGCTAGATGTTATTCATCTCGCATTTATTTTAAATGGTTAGTGGTGAGCAAGTATGCTCTAGTCATACCGGCCTATCGTCAGCCTGAGATTGTTGATTCATGATATCATCATGCTAATTTAATTATTTACAGACATACTTTTCTTTAGCTGGGAGTGAATCAACTCCAAAATGCGGCTAAAAGCAACATTATATTAGTGTAATCTATTGCCAACCCAGATCTTTTTATTCAAGTAGAATATGTGTATCATGCCATAATATTTTTTTTTAATATGACCGAGTTCAAAATTTCATGACAATATTGTAAATCGCTAATTTCAATGCTTACGTTTCCTCAGTTTTTCCTGAAAACTAGACACATTTACTTTATCAAAGAACATCACTGACTTCAGTCTAGTGTGAATTTATGCGCACACCGCTGTAATCAGATAAGCTCTTACACTTACATTGCATATACATCTGAACTCTGTTGTTTATGATGAGAGAATTTGCGAGAGCAGAATTCAGTTAGCGAGCGCACACTGAACAATAAAACTTCAGAGTTAGTGATGACTCGTCTAAATGCCTCTGACTGGCCATTAAATTCATAAGCTCAACAGAATCATATGTGATTGTTTATAACCCATAACCTTGTACAAACCATAACCTTGTACAAATGGGTAAAACGAAATATAATTGAACAAATGAGCCCTAATATTAATAATAATAATAAAAAAAAATAGCCTAATAATGATAATAATATTGTTATCATCAAAGGCCTCAGCAACAGGAGATATGTCTGACTTTCATGAATATACAATACTATAGTTTATCAGCACAACTCTATAAATGGTCACCTGTTGTCTGTAACGCGTACTGTCTGAACTGGGGCTGGGCGATATATTCATGTGCATCTCATCGGTTCTTTGATTAGCGGTAAATCTCCATCAGCTGTTTTCAAAATAAGCGCCAGTTAATGCACAGAGCCGTAGATCCCTGACGAGCTACGCAATATTCCGTTCAGTTTCACAGCTGCT
>JAUCMS010000049.1:2835551-2856522 GCA_032357445.1 Enteromius radiatus
TGATTAGAAATATATTTCAGCGGCACTTGAGGTCAATTTGTACACAAGCGACAAGACTTTTGTCAGGGACTGTAGTATGTAGGTTAATGAAATGGGAGGGACATTGTTTTTTTTCTGACATTGTCATAGGTCTTTCAGTGGCATCTATTTCCCTGCTTTTTCTGGTTTGAATTTAGAGAAATTCTACTTATTCTGCTTAACAGTATTGAGTACAAACTGATTTCTAACTGATTAGACAAACAATCTTACAGCTTTAGCACCATATTAGTCCTAAAATGTGACTAAGCCCCTTCAAATCGTTCGGGTATTCTCAAAGTGTGAACCCTTCCTTGGGTGTACCAAAGTTTATGAAAATAACTCAATCTGTTCAAGAGTTATGGCCATAAAAGTGCCGTAAATTGGTCAACTCAATCACAGTCATCCATTAAGAAAAAATCAGAATTGAGAAAAATGATGTATGAATCTGAACAGTAGTGCTGGGGTTAACGGCAGGGTTAGGGTTTAGCATTTGGTTCAGCATTGATAATTAACTTTAAATGAAATCTTTAGAAGAGTTTGTGCTTAAATGGTTTAGGAGGGAAACGATTACTTTACAAAAGTAGCTTTTTCAAAAATTGACTCAGATGACATTAATGCCTTGCATTCCCAATTGGGCAGAAATGTTGCGTTGGTAAGGGGGTATTTCAATTCTACAAAATTCTCCGTCTCTAGGGCTTATTGTTGGTGCTCAAAGATGTGTTTTTGTCTAGAAAGTTAATAAACAAAGGTCCTGGGTTATCACAATAACAAAAACAGTTCAGCAGTGTGACAATAAATATGTTGGTTTTTAACCAAGTCCACCAAACCAACGCAAGGCCTAAACGCCTGGTCTCATCACTGCATTCATTCTTTGGCTTTTGAGGAACTCTAGCTGGCACAAGAGAACTTCAGATTACTGAATTATTGAAAGGATGGCAACTTCTTTTTGGAGCAAACATACGCCTCTCGGTGGCTCCCGAAGGCCTCTGGGACATCTGTTCTGGGCATGTGGTTCTGGTGGACGGCCAGTTCTGGCAACATTCATAGAAACCGGTGGCGAACATAATAAAAACAATTTAGTTTAGCTATTTATCATCTAATCTGCAATATGTTTTGAAATCAATACGGGTCATAAACTTTCGTTTCAACGGAACATTGCAGTTATTGTTTATACGTCTTTGCTCGGTTCAGTGCTTGGAATTCTACCTAATTCATCTTTGGCCCTAACATTTAGTTTTTCTTCCCCAAGTTGACGTTTGCTCACTGAACAACAGGTGCATTTTGATTCATCGCACCCCAAAGTGAGCAAATTCTTCTTCAAAACCCTGACCCCCCTCTCCACATTTACTTCAAAGTTTGTCTTACAGACAAGCACCACATGACATCTTGACTACATTGTAGTCTCCTCTTTTTATACATTTCAAAGCAAACACAATGAAAGGTGTGACACATTTGTGTGTGACCCAGAAGCCGCTCTGTCTAGAGTGGGGATGGGTGTCGTGCTTTGTTGCAAAAGAGTGCGATGAAAATGGGGGGATGGGAGATGAGTGGAACTGGGAAAATGGTGGAGGAAAGCCCAGCTGTGAATTCACTGCAGTCCTCATTAGCCCAGGGTCCTAAAGTCCCCAGGCGGATTCCCAAATTACAAACATTAGCACAAAAACATTACTTAAAAATCAGTCTACAATACATTTTAAGAACTATACAGCTGTTAGGTCTGTTTTTTTATGACTACTTTTATGAGGCCTAACACTCTCAATGTCAGTGATTAATGGACTAAATTATTACTACAGTCTTTGCAATGCAACGCTGCATTGATATTAATCAAACATTTCATCCCCATAATAAATCAAAATTTCTCCACAATCTTTATGATGTATTTGCTTGAGTTGCTTTAAATACAGTACACAGTCCATTTATACTGTATTTTGTACATATTTGTAGCTACATACTCTGTTTGTGGCTTCTGCAACTGTTACACTTAAAAAATTAAGAGTGAAGTTTTACAATCTCTTATTGGCGGAAACGTTTTGATATTAAAAATCTTACCAATTTATTCAGAACTAAAGCCGTAAATGTCCACCAACCTCAGTTAATAATAATTTGAGCAGAAAACAATGAAAACAACTAATTGGTCATAAAAAGACACATTTTTCTAATTCGTTTCAGTTCATAGAAGCTTAAAATCGACAATGTTGTTTTCCTGTCAAATATCATGAACGGGTGGTCGTTTTCCTCAGGGACATTTTCACCCATCTCCCTCTTGGGTTCTTCTTCAGTCATCTTTAATATGATCGAGCAAGACAAAAATACCCTTCTATTATGTCGACGAGACCTATGGGATTATGCATTGCAGTTGGAGACATTAATTAGACCTCAGGTTTAGTCCCTGGATAGCTGATTTCCTTTGCCATTTTTTCCGAGAAGAAAACAACAGGTAAACTCACAAATGCACCTAGTGATTTTAGCAGATATCTTTATTGAACTGAAGGCACCACGGTTGGCTGATGTAGTCTAGGACATAATTAGGGTCTTTTATTTTTAGGTTTAACCATATAGGCGTTGAGGCCTACTCCTCTAGCCAGGCTCTCCAGCTGATTGCAGGTAATGAAAGGGAAAGGAGGACTGCGCTAGTCAAGGAGGTTGGGTGTGTCTGTGGCAGCTGAATCCTGAAATAATCAAACATTGATTAGGACAAAAGCGTTTGACCAGTAGTCACCATCCAAGAAATGCATGCAGTTAAAATTACAAGCACATAGAAGGATGTGTTTTTTAGATTTACCCCAAAAGGCTCTGCGAATGCTCTGTAGCCACTGTATAAAGGGTTTGGGATGGAAACTAAAGCAGGGTTTCCTCCACCTTTTGTAGAACCACCATCTTCGTCATCATTCTGTTGAACGATAAATAAGACATTGGCATCAAGTTTAATTATAAAGACAGTCCAGAACGTACAGACAGAAGTAGAAAACTCTCGAGTCAGACATTTCATTCACCGTAAAGTGCCTTTGTTCATCACCTAAATATCTGAAGCTGTATTACGTGAACAAACCTTAAAATACTGGAAGCGAAAGGCGTCGTTCTTGTGCTTGAGGACGTAGTATGCGAGTCCAGCAACAATAATGACTATGGCAAAGACAATCAGCACAGTGGTGACTGCGACCCCGCTGGACTGTGAGATCGGAAGAACTGCCGGCACCTGAAAATCAGACACCACCAATGATGACTTCAATTCACTGGGAGTTGTAAATGTTTGGCAAAAAAAAAAAGTTTTTAGCAAAGCTATGCGTCACGGTCTACTAAACTAGACAAACGTCCATGTTAATCAAACAGGATGTTGACTTGCTTTAGCTAGTCTGATGAGTCATAGTTGTTATCTTTGTGTGATGATGAGCAAAAATTATTTTCTATGAAGTCACAGCTCAACAGAAGGCTTGGGAGTGTTCTTCCATTTAATCTACTGGTGTTAATACAATTACTCATGAATCTGTACATCTATAAAGCAAAGCGGTTCTCCAAAATGCTCTATTATACTTCTACTTACTGGAACAGGTGGAGCTCTGAAAGGCCCATCAATGACATGGACCAGACCATTGACGGCTGGAATGTTCCAGGCCAATATGACCTTCTTATTCACCAATTTTTGAGGTTGAGAGTCCTGTGAAAGCAATACAAATATAACATTTTCTTGACTGTACAGTAATGGTGGTGCGAGGCTGCTAAGGTTTGTTTACCTCAGCCTGACCAGTGGTATTGGAGGGAACCGTCACGACTAGATTGGAGCCCAGACGGGACGGGATTACGGTGTTGTGCTTCAAGTCTTCATAGAAGTGCAGACTATTGATGCTGGATATATGATACAGCAAATCCCTCCATGATAAGGTCTGAAAAAATAAACAAGCTGCAGACTCACGGCCAGCGGAGAAAGAGTGTGTACATCTGGTTTCTACTTTCTTTGTAAGTTTTCTTCCTCTTACTCAGATGCAGTTCAAAAATGTTCATATCAGAATACATTCGGACTTATATCGATAATCACCTTGTTGGCAGAGAAACCGTTGTTCTGAGGTACAAAAATGGTTATGTTTAATGATTTGTCGGACAGGGACTTCAGCAGGTTCTTCCCCTCCTCACCATCCTCTGCGAACTTCAGTAATGTCTAGGAGGAAAACGGCGGGAAATGTTTGACTCTATTGATATGAAATTACATGGATATTTCTCTACAAACAGGAGTTCATTTTTATTGACAGCAATTATGTGAAACATTTTTACTTGATTTCACTTCAGTTGATTTTCATTTTCATTTCTTTACTCAAAATGATTGTAACAAATCGTTGTTATAATTATGGTGTAATTGAAAACTAACTGTCCATCTGGTTAGTCTGTTGCCTTCAACTACAAAGCCTGTTTTTTAAATGACATCATTCTATTATTTTCAGAGGGAAACAACAGTACATGGCTACTTACTGTGTAGAACACAGAAAAATTGGAAGTGCTGGCAACAACCGAGGCCAAGTCTCCATTACAGAAATCCCCGTTTCCAATGTATCCAGGTTTACATTCACAAGACACCTCTGTATAAGAAAAAATGCCATAATTTTTTTTACATCAAAAACTGTTCATGAACAGTAAAATTTAAAATTGCATTCAAACTAAGCATTTCCTGATGGTCATACCCTTTATCCTGTAGCAGTACGCGTCATACGGCCAACTGGCATTGACTGGCTCTTTGTACAGAACGATACCAACATGATTATCACCGCATTTAGAAGAAGGAAACCGGATCGGATAGCCAGCTTTCTTCCCGTCCATCCATCCTGCCACACATAGATGCATTCCCAACTAGAACAATAAAAAAGCTTTGTTTTGTTAATGTGAATTAGCCAGCCATTACTTCAGGAATAGTTCATCCAAAAATGAAACTTCTGTCATCAATTACTCACCATCAAGTAGTTCCAAATCTGTATGAATGTCTTTGTTCTCCCGAATACAAAGGAAGATATTTTGAATTAAGTTTTTAACCAGGCTGTTTTGGTCACCGTTGACTCCCATAGTAGGAAAAAAATACTATGGAAGTCAATGGTGAGCCAAAACAGCCTGGTATCTTCCTTTGTGTTCGGCAGAACAAATAAAGTCCTACAGATGTGGATAAAACTTGAGGCTGAGTAATTGATGACAGAATTTTAATTTTTGGGTGAACTGCTCCTTTAAGTGTTGATATTATCAGTGTTGAAAACAGGTGTGCTACTTAATTTCTTTTTTTTAAAGATTCTTTGATAAATAGAAAGCCGAAAAAAAAAAAAAAAGCTTTATTTTCTAATGTAGTTTAATAAACTACCAATTATATTTAACAAACCTACTGACTAGTGGTGAAGAAAAAAAATATTTTAAAGTGTATTTATGCTCTGGACACAAGTAAATTCATTCTCATTTAATAAATTACTTGAATTTTACAGGAAAACAAAAAAGAAAATTGAGAAATCGTTTGAAGAGACATGGTTTAAAGGTGTGTTCAAATTTAATGTCGCTCATTAAAATTTTATGGGCAAAGTCCAGACAACTTTTAATGATGTTTGTAAACAAATTTTGGGGGAAGCACGTACAAACGATTAACTAGCTTCCGCCAATCTCCCTATTACCTGATTACCATATCAGGTTTCTCTTTAAATATCGCAAACTTCCCTTTCCTGGTATCTTCGTTCTTCGCATCCCTCTGCCACCCCTTACACCGCCTCGATATATTAAACAGGAAATTGAGTGTCGGGCATCCAGCCAGAGGAGAACGGGCCCCAGCTAAGCCAGGTTTCTCCCAAGGTTTTGGTTCCTTGCCACTGTCACATTCGGCTTGCTTAGTTGGGAACACCTAATTTCCAGTAATCATTGTCTCCAGGTTCAGAGCCTGCCTCTGCATTTTAATAACACCTTTCTTTGTATGTATTTTTTTTCTCCTATTCAACTTATGGCCAAATGCTTCACTATGGCCTGCATCGCTGGAAGCACTATGAAGCAATCTACTAACTCATCTCACTTTCCTCCCGGCAAAAAAGGCATGCGGCTATCAGGCTCTACCCAGCCCTCACCACCTAGGGGTTTAAATCCCTAGGGCTCAGGGTCTGCCAAACTCCCAGCCTTCTCCCCGGACAGCACGCCAGACATGCTTACAGTATTTTACTAATGAGGAAGTGGGAACTCGTGAAATATGAATCGGCGCATTCAAAAGTCGAACAAAATTCATCATGCAGATTTCACTAAATTGACCACATTGACAAACAAAACCAAGCTGCTTGGTTTGAAAAAAAACTTTTGTGTGAGCTGCACTTTATACATCGCTAACCTATTGACTGTTAACGATGGACCTTTCTCGCTAACATGACAGAACAAATTAAGCTCAAAGGCTGTTGCTCTCGTTCACCACAAAAGTGTAAATGCAAGATGTGTACAGCTAAGTTTGCGTTCAAAAGTCACCTGTTGGGCATCAGAGAGCTGCTTGAATGTAGCAAGAGTAGCTCCCTCAGCCTCGCAAGCTTCCTGTGCTTGGCTGGAGTTCAGTTTATACTTCCCCAAAGGTGAGCGCAGGTGGAAAACACCCCCCGTTTTCGCTGAAACGTAAGAATAGAAGCCTTTGTTTTTGAATATTCAAAATATTAAGCCGTCTATTAAACCATTGTGAAGTCGTACTGTGGAAATGAAGGTCTTTGCATGTGGCTTTGGGGTCGCAGCCGCCGTTGTCCTCCAGGCAGCGGTCAACAGGGGGCACCACTTTCTCCAAACACTGGATTCCATTTCCCACGTACCCCTCGAGACATTCGCAGCGCCTGTCGTTCTGCCACAAGGTAAATATTACACACTTTGTTTATCCAAAACTTGTCAGATTACACTGAAGGGTTACTCCATGCCAAAATGACATTTTTGTCATTAATCACCATGTTGTTCCAAACCCATAAAAGAACACAATTCCGGTTCAGGTTTGGACATGAGGGTAAGTGATTAATGACAGCATTTTAAGTAACCCTTTAAAAAAAACATTAAGTAGAAGTTCCACATACAGGTCCGGTGAAAATGCATTCTGCGAAATCGCTGCAGCCACCGTTCGCCTCCTCCACACATCGGTTGATGGGCGAGCAGACGTGTCCGTCTCCAGAGTATCCGGCCTGACAGGAACAGGTCACATTGATACTGCTCTGGAAACAGTCAGCTGACTCGTGGCAGCCACCATTATATTCACTGCATAAATCTGGGGCTAGAAACACATATATATCATAATCAATATTGATTTTATCCATTGAAAGCATTCACAATAAGACTATTATAAACTAATACACTGCAAAAAATTATTATATTATTTAAATTATTGACAATTTGTTACTTCATCAAATGATACAAAACTTGGTATTCAAAAATGATAGAAATTATAAAAAAAAAAAAAAGTTTGTTCTCAAAATTAATGAGAAGAGAATTCCATCTAGTAAAAAAAATATTTGAATTGGAAATTTAAATTTCCAAAAATACAGTACATTAATTTTAAAGGGCTAGAAAAATAAAATCTAATTTAAAATAAAAAATACAATTGTTCTTACCCCATTGACCTTCATATTTGTTCAAGCATAAGCTCACTTAATATCTTTCAGAAAAATAAGTCTCAAAATCAAAGTCATTTTGCTTTTTTTAAGTAAATGCAGCTCAAATTAAGAATTTTTAGGCATTTGAAATGAAAAACAAGACAAAAATACTGAATAATATTTTTTTGCAGTGCATTAATGCCATTAGGTTACATGACATAAGCTGTTAAATATATTGGAGCCATGGCCACATGTTTCTGATGTAATTTTCATGTGAACGTCTTGAGTTTGAATCTGATCTCTGACATCTTACAATCAGTCTAATTACAAAAGACGCAACTCATACCCGTGCAGTTAATGCCATTTCCTGCATAGGGCGGCACACACTCGCAGTTATTTTCAGGGAGGCACACTGCATTGAGATCACACGCAGGGGTGCAAATTGGCTTGACTTCTGTAAAATAACAGGCAAAAGAGAGTGTTATCACTATTGAACAAATCTAAAATATTGTCTATGGTTTTCTACAACACTACACATGTATTTTATACATCTAGAACATTATGTGGAGTCAGCTCTTACCGATTTTTGATTCGCAGTAGTTACCCGTCCACCCCTCTTGACAGAAACAGCTGCCATCACCGTCCAGGCCGCTATTGCACTTGCCTTGGCTGGTGCATTTACATTCTGTGACAAAAGATGAATAAACTGTTTATTATCGCTTTTTGTTGAAGTTTGTCAACAAAAAATCTGACCAAAAATGTAAAGGTAGACATGTAATGCCATTTTAGTCACATTTTCTATGTATATATTTATTTTTGATTTACTATTTATTGATATTACTGATTTATTGATTTTTTTCAGCATTTTGTCTACATCTACACTTACTTATAAAAATTTACATGAGAAGAGAACATGTTTTATCCTAATATTTTAGCATTTTTCATGTTTTGCTTTTTGCATGGCGGTCAAAAATGAGCAAGTAGTTATTTATTTATTTATTTTTTAATTATAGAACTTTAAAAGTTATTACCTTAAAAATGCACAATTGTTTTTATTTCATATGAAATATATTTTCCAAATCATGTTTTACTCTAAATCTACATGAAAAACAAAGTCATGAATCTAAATAAGTTGTGTTCCAAATTTGATGTTTATATTTAAAAAATTAGCTTCCCATTCATTTCCAATGTGGCCATTTTTAAACACAAACAGTACACCTGTGGCTGCTTTTTCATGGCCATTTAACTTTTTTGATTCATGTGTTCACGTGTCTAAACCTTTACCAAGTTTCCTACCATTCTGAAGATCAAAAACAAAAATCATTACAAATGTTTTAAAAACATTTTAAATAAAAAATTACAGATCAGAGGGTTAAAACAAACATAATTATATCTTGTTAATAAAAAAATTACCAAAAAAAAAAAGCGAACTATTCACAAATTGCCTAAATTTAAACCATTTTATATTGCAGTCATAATAGTACTTATCTAACTGGCCAGTACCTTCATTTAGTCTCCTTCCCAAACTCTAATTTTGAATCTGGATCCTGCATTTTGTATAGTGCTTTATTTGCATCATTGTTCTTACAGTTGAGTTGTCTGATTTGACTGTTCACCAACCCTTGTGGATAAGGAATTGGAGACTGCTTAGAACAGGTTACCTGTGCAGTTCGGCCCAAAGTGATTGCTTTCACACAGCTCACATCCTGTGCCTATAAAACCACTGTGACATTTACACGTCCCTGTGCCAATGCGCCCATCATCACAGTCTCCATGCTCTCCACACGGCGCCTCAAGTCCGCCAGGACACACTAAACCAAAAGGACCAACAAACACTGTTTAATACCTCCTGCATCGTTTCCATTCAAGGAACCTATTGCTTTTTGTGTGCTAAATTCTCACCTTGACAGTCTCTTCCAAAGTGGTTTTTACAGCATTTAACAGTCCACGTCATTTGCGTGCATACCCGATTACAGCCAAGCCAATCTCTGTAAGAGTTGTATCCATAACCGTACGAGTACATCCCATAATAACTGGGTCGTCTGTACATGTAAGGCGAATAAGGTCGTCTGCATATGCTAGTTCTGTTCTGCAAGGAAGAGATCAGTCTGGATCAAGGCATGCTATGTTTGTATGAGCGTGTGACTGATTACTACAGAAAATACTAGGGATGCACGATATTATCGGACTGATATCGGCCGATATGGGCTTTAAATTTGTTTTACACTTGTTTATTTAATTCTAACAAATAAGTTCTAGTTAGAAACTAACCAAATCACTTAAAATTGCTTATAAATTCAGCACAGGAGAGACTTGGTGTTGTTTCCAAATGAAAGGAAATATATATTGGTATCGGTATCGGCCAATTGGCATATCGGATGTTATCAAAAATCCAATATCATGCATCCCTAGAAAATACATTTTGACTTGGTTTAAAAAAAAAATAAACAAGACTTTTTTTTTTTTGACTGCTCAAAAATTCGAAAGTAAGTCAATGATGTGCAGACTGCAACAAAACCAAAAAATTATTTAAAAAAAGATTAAAATCTTGCTTAACGCAACAGAACCAAAAAGTCAATAAAGTGCTAAAAACGTTAACAAAACAGAACCAAAAATAACAAAAAGCAAGCCAATAAAGTGCTGATTTTCAAGTATGTTAACAAAACGGACCTAAATATAACAAAATGAAGTTCAATAAAGTGCCGTTGCTTAAGTTTTGTTAAACAGAACCACAATCAACAAGATGCAAATCCACTTACTAAGTCATCCGATCCTAGGGGACAACGGGGCGGCACAGCGCAAGAACCACAGAGTCCCTAAATACGAATAACGTTACAACAACATTAGCACTGCTCATTTGTTTTAATATTAAAATCACTTTGATAAACACCAGTTGCGCTAGTGGAAGTAAATTGGACTGATAAATAACTAGATGGTCTCTGCACACTTCTGATTTTTTAAAAATTAGTTCTTTACTAGGGCTGGGCGCGTCAGTTGATACACAGAGCCGTAGATCACTGAGGAGCTACGCAATTTTGCGTTCGGAAATGAATCGCTTCCGATTCTGAAGACGAAATTGCGTAGCTCCTCAGTGATCTACGGCTCTGTGTATCAACTGACACGCGTCTTAACAACAGCTGATTGAGATTTACCGCTAATCAAAGAACCGGCATTACTAACGTGATGCGCATGCATTAATCGGCGATTCAATCGCCCAGCCCTATTCTTTACTGTTTATTTTAATTGCGTTTTGATGATATAAACAATCTGATTTAGTCTTGATACCTTTATTTCTATGCTTGTGAAGTTGTCACAGCGAGCACCAATGCTTGGCGGCTCCAGAAGCTGATCGATCCCATGAGCGATTCCTGAATCAAACATCATGTTCCGTGCTACAATTCTGGCGTTGTTTCCATTGATTAATATGTCGCCCTGAAAATCAGTCAACAAGACGCGGACAGATTTACTATCAAACTGTATATCACTAAAACTAAAACAATGCATGATGTAGTTTCGGGTCTTTTCCAATCTAACACAATATCAAAAACAATAATAAATCAATAACATTTCAAATGTGAGAGTTTTAAAGGGAAATTTGCCAGTACTTACAATTAAATCTTTACTGCAACTGAAGGTGAGCTCAGATCCAAACAAAGTTTCCAGGCTTTTCTCAAAAGGCAGAGCAACAGCAACTATCTAAAAAAAACATACATCCCTTAAAAGAAAGTACTATGGTGGTACCCATAGTGATTTTAGTTGAATGAACGTCACTGATTTTGGAGTATCGTACCCTCTGGTCACGGATTATGTGAGCTTTGAGGTAGGCTTGTAACTTATCACGATGATCTTCGCTGTACAACCATTTCTTTCTGTCCTCAGGAAGACTGTTAAAAACCTCATCCGTTGGCCAGAACATGGTGAATGGGTAAAAGGGTCGATGCTGCACCACATGCATCAGTTCTGCATCCTGTTTGGAAAATATTTGTATGAAAAATGCATACAGTCCAAAAAAGATGGACGTGCAGCATGAATATTACCTGTAGGAGCTTGCTGAAGATATTGAAGCCATATTGTTTAGCAGCTGCAGTTATGTTCAACTGCAACATAAATTGAGTTTTAATTTGTGGAATGACTTATCTAAACGTACAAAACGGTGGACCTTTGCTGAGTTACATACATTAATGCTGATATCTGCCTTGCCCGTTAGATCGTATGGAAAGAGGACGTTGTCTATGAAATGTATGACTCCGTTGGAGCACTCTACATCACTGGTGATGATCTTTGTCTTATCGTTGATGTACACAACACCCTGAGAGACAAAATTCATTTTTGGGTCAACTATCCCTTTCATTTCTGGCTCTGGTACAGATAAATATCCAATACTGAAATTATAAAATGCGTTTCAAATTTCAAGGACTCACATCTCTAACACTGAAGCGTAATTTATATCCACCACAGGTAACCACTTCTTTAACAGATTTGAGGTCTGATTCGCGCAGTTCTTCACAACTGACAATGTGGTACCTCAGCAGGTCTGAACCGTGACTTGTATTTGTCCACTTTTCAACCTGGACATTCTGTCATGACAAGAAATGACATGACAATAGAAAAAGGAAGTTAGATTTGTGCTAACGTACAATGGTTTATGCTATTCCTAAAAGAAAACTGCCTTTGCAATCTTTCAAGCATTACTTTCAAAAGACATTTGAAAAACTACATTTGTTATTGCCTACTTATTACAGCCCAATCAATACAATCCAATAACAAAATAATACTTATAATGTTATAATAGTGTTATAATACTGTGGTGTGATTCAGTGCTGCATACCGAAACATTTGCCACGTAATCATCATGAGGAACAAATACAGTAAAAGGGCCTTTACTGTACAGATCTCTGACTCTCATTACCTGTAACACATTATTATTGTTAATATATCTTAATTAAATCAAGAAATTATCATATTCTCTCACAAATTGAAACATGCACGTACACCAACATTTCTTCTGAACCATGTTGCCTCAGGCATACGAAGAATCTCCTGCAATAAACAATTATAAGATTAATTTGAAAAGCAGAAGTTGTTGTTTCTCATGATTTGTCCATCATTATTAATTAGCCTAAAATCTTATTATACTTACTCTACTGACAGTCCCTGCACACTTAAAACCATCTCCTTTGTAGCCAATATAGCATGTGCAATTACGTTCCCCATTACCGATGTATCTGCAAACAGCATTAATACTGCAGCCGCCATTATTCTGTGATAAAATAAAATAAAATTGTTTTGCATACATAATATCAGATGATGATTTAAAACAACTATTTGTTGAATTCCGTTACCTTCCGACAAGGATTAACTGCCAGACATCTATGACCAAGAGAAACAAAGCCAGGCTTACACGCGCATGCAACCTGAAAAAAATGGAATGTTCACCATTTTGTAATGTTAACATTTGTTGTTAAGCATGTACTAAAATAAGTGAGACAAACCCTATTTGGTCCAGTTTTCATACATAAAGCATCTTTGTCACATCCTCCATTGTCCACTAAGCAGGCATCCATTTCTGTAGCAAAAACACAATTACACAGCTTTAAATAAGTAAATGAATATAGACAATGCAAAACTGATAATTGGGGCCAATACAGAGCCCTGAGGCACACCCTAGGCACATATCACACAACAACAACTAAAATCAAAGAAACCATAAAAAGAGACCAACTGAATATAAGCACAAGGGATCAATAAAGATTTTCAATTCTAAATTAAATGCAGAGATCTTTTAAACATCAAATCTAATACACACATTCCATGAATCCACTGGTCCACCATACCCATTTAGATATTAAAAGGAAGCGAATCACACATTTACCAAGACACATAACCCCATCACCAATGTAGCCAGCTTTACATGTACAGCTCCTTTCACCAGGCGATGTTTTAGTGCAGTTAGCATTTATGGAACATCCTCCGTTGTTTGTGGTACATTGGTCAAATTCTGTGGAACACAAATCCCTCACAGTAAGACCAAAAATGTGTACTGGGAAAGTAAACAGGGTGATTTATGATTTCACTGAGGGGGAAGAAAACCCCTAACTGAACCAAAAACCAACCTTTGCAAAATGTCCCATTACCCTTATAACCAGCTACACAGGAGCAAGTTGGAGGTGCTCCTGAACCTCCTGAGATACAGCTGGAAGAAAAATTTTGCATTACAAATAGTGATTAATGTGTTAAAAATATCTTACATTTATGTTTTCCATACTTACTTAGCATTGACATCACAAACTCCACCACAGGCGTCATTAACTACTGCTGCAATTGAGAAAAGTTAATGACGTCAAGCGCATGAAGGTGAGAAACATGCTATTTGACATAAAATAAGTTTGACCTTAATACTGACCAACAGAGCAATTCACTCCCTTCCAATCTTTGAAACAAATGCACTGCCCATTTCCCTCCATACCATCTAAACATTTACCGTGTTCACAGTGGCATTCTGTCAAAAGAAAACCATGGGTTTATTGAATAAGGCTTCAAAAGAATACCTGCAGAAAGTCTGTAGAATGGAAAGATTGCTTGTAGATGTTACCAGACTTGCAGTCTTTTCCATATCTCCCAGGTTCACACATCTCACAGGCCGTTCCATGAAAGCCCTCGTTACAGAGACACTCCCCGCTGCCAAACAGCCCGTCCTTGCATTGACCGTTGTTGGAGCACCAGTTATCCACACTCCCAGGACATTTTGAGCAATCATGCCCAAAGTATCCTGGACAGCAGGAGTGGTCCTAAGAAGAAAGTTATCACAAGGTGTGAATCTGAATTTAGAAGTGTAAACCCACTACCAGTACATAACACTTTGGGAATATAATTAATTTAATGAATACAACTTGATCCAACCCTGCAAAATTTCCATTGACCAATAGAAGCAGAAAAGTCCAAATCCTTAAAGAGTGTCACTTTTGCAAACTCATGCATTTTTACTCAGCATAATAAAATGGATATGCCCAAAAATAAAAATTCATAGCATTCCAAACCCACAAGACTTTGGTTCAACTTCACAAGAAACGTTTGAAGAAATAAAGCAGGCGTTTCCAAACCTGTCCCTGCAGCGTTCAGCTTCAACCCTAATACCTGAACCAAATAAATCAAGGTCTTCAGACACATTAGAAACTTCCAGGAAAATGTGTTGGAGCTTTTATGACAGTGGGCATATAAACACTATGGGGTACCCCTGATATAAAGTGTTCACAGGGGTATGTCTTGGATTAAATTCTTTGATATGCTTTCTTTTTATGTGGACTTTTTGGATCCTCCAAGATTTGGTAACCTGGACTTCAGTGGAGGGACAGAAACCTCTCAACAGATTTCATTCCCATTGGAAATTGAACGATCAAATCTAAGTGTAACAATTAAGGACTCATTTGTGGCTCACTAGTCGCTGATCACTGTGTGTGTAATCCCTTTGTAAAGCCATTCGTGTTCCCCGTGTTCCCTGTGTTTCGTTCTCGACCCAGCCTGCCCCCGGACTCTCGCTCTAGCCTCGCCACTTGGATACTGTTTGCTCATCGTTCGACCACTGCTACGCCCTTGGATTATTCTTTCATCTGTGATGACACAGACTCTGCTTGTTTTGTGCTTGTACAACACACCCGTGCATGTTAAAAAACAATGGGAAATTTAGTTGCATCTGAGCATTTGTACATGTTTAGTATGCAGCTGATGTTAAAAAGTAAAAACAAAAAGTACCTTAGTTGTTCTCAAGCAGTCCATGAGACAGCCTGGCACACTCACTCTCTTTTTTCCAACTCTTGTCCTGTATTTACAGTTTGACTTCATATTTTGAGGGAACTTTTTTTGTATCTTCAGAAACAAACAAAAGAATGCATCCTAAAATTCCTTTCAGATAAATATTAAATTAAAACAGCAACAAAATCAATCATCTTACAGGTTTGGCATTATAGAGGCATTTAGGTTCACTGTCACAATCTCCACAACGACCCTGCAAAGAAAGCAAACGTTCTTTCATGTTGTCCATTACGCCACTTTGAGATCGACCTCATAAAATTCAAATAGAAACTTACAGAAATCTTTAAAATCACATCTTGACTGCAGTGGTTCTTGTGGAGGTCTAAGACACGTGGGATCCCGAACGTAGCACCATGCCTCGTCTCGGTGAAGTTTCCACTTATGGGAACATCGTTGGCCATTGTCTGGAGTTTAGGACTAATTAGTCTCAACTAATTTCATCTAACTGTTGTACAGAATATGTTGGTCGTGCAATACCTGATTATCAATGTCCACAAAAAACATGATCTGAGTGCCATTTCCCAAAAACGTGTTTTTGAAAAGTCCATCGCCCAAGTGTTCAGGAAAGAGTTGCTCGCCTAGAATTACGTGATATTTTACGATGTCTAGACTCTGTTGAAAAGAGACACTTTCATCAATTAATTTTATGAGTCATCTCACTAGAGCAGTAGTCTCAAACTCAATTCTTAAAGGGACACAGCTTTGCAGAGTTTAGCGCCAACCAACTCAGAAGTTTCTAGTAAATTTGAAAAGCTTGATTAGCTGGATCAGGTGTGTTTGATTAGGGTTGGAGTCAAGAGCTGTGGAGCTCCAGAAATTGAGCTTGAGACCAATGCACCAGATAATGAGTGTCTAGCATCATTTCAAAACGTTCCACTCACCAGTTGTGTCGAGTTAGTTTTTTTCAGGTACTCTCGCATGGCACTGTCATTTGGGACAAAAATGGTGTAATCTCTAGTTGGGATATAGTTTTCCAAGTTGTAGAGCTAAAAAACAGACAACTATGTTTATGTAACAAACAAAGAAATTCTGCAACTCTTGTAATGTTCTTGAAAACATTGAGTAAGTATATTACTAGATCGAACACACCAGCGCCGTTTCCTTGAAAAGGCTAAATTCTGGCGTCTTGTTTAGGAGCTCCATCAAACCAGGAGGAGGTGGTGGGAAATCAGATAAAGCAGGCCGAAGAACCTGCAAACAAATTTGTTACAGTAAAAAATTAGAAATGTTTCCTTTTTCAGAGACCAAAGGAATTAATATGGCAAAACTTGGCCAGAGTATTTTTAGAAAGAAATTTGTGGAGTGTTTCAAACACTAGATTATGCAGTTGCTAACGTGTTCTAAGTGTGTTTAGGGCTTTGCGTTACTGTTGCCAGGGGGTGGGTTGAGTAGTTTGCTAAGTCATTGCCATGTCATTTCTTAGGTGTTCTTCATATTTTTAGGACATTGCTATGTAGCTACTAGAGTGTTGCCATGCATTTCTGTGCTGTTGCTAGTGTGTTCTCTAGTGTGTGCATGCAAGGTGAAAAACGCTTTTGTTTTCTCAAAATATGCATTTAATATTACATAATTTTCCAGTAATTCTCAAATGATTCATTTGAAGCAGTTCTAAGATTCAGTCTCTCTAAACCCCTCCTTTCCGTGAGCCTACTCAGCTCTGATTGGTCAGATGGCCCTGTCTGTTGTGATTGGTCTACTGCCTACAGCAGTCATCAGTAAAATGTTGTTTGTGGGTGGGTCAACGCACAACATAGACGGGAATTATGCAAATGTTTTACGCCATGTTGTGTAGTCGTCACGGAAATGGGGTTGATTACTAATGACTCATTTAGGATCTTTTGGATCTACAACTTTGTAGATTGTTTACCTTCACATACAGCTACATTACACACTGCATGAAAAAAAATAGCACAGTCTTTGCTTTAAGTTAAATTACCGTGTCAATGATGTGAATGCACCCATTTATTGCCTTGAGGTCTGGAGTGATGATGGTGCCATTGCCGATCATGAGCTCCTGGGAACATGAGGGTTAACACATCACATCGGAGCAATTAAAGATGACAAGTTTAAGGTGCTAATTAATCCGTGTTTGTGTGACAGTTACCCTGCCGCTGCTATTGACCTCCCATTTAGTCTTTCCTATAGTCTGTACTGTTTTACCAACCAGCTTCTGTAAGTCTTCAGACGTGTATATCCCATCTAAAAAATGAGCTCTAGACAAAAATTGCATACGAAAGATGCATTTATTTGATTTTTTTTAAACCTCAGAAATTAGTTTGTAATGTCGATCCAAACACTTACTTCAGAAGGTGAGGAAGCCTGTAATAATCGAACCAAAAGGACTCCTCTGAATCGCTGATGTTTTTGAAAGCAGCTTTAGATGGAATCAAAGCTGTGACTCTGCTGTCGCTGTCAATCACTTTGTGCCTCTGCAGATGAACACAGAATATTACAGTGTTTGTTTACGTACTTGCATTATGTTACTACAAGATTATTTTACAGTTTACTTGGGCAATGACCAACTTACTAGAAGGAAGCGGTTGAAATTATAAAATTCAGAGTTTCCATCTAGCTCCTGAAAACAAAAACAACGATAAAATTTACGATGATGATTTTGATCAAAATCAGTTTTTAGGAACAAATCTGTGTATATGTTCAAATGTTCTTCAGTTTAAAAATAGAAAAATAAGGTATCTTATTTGTGTTTTGACCTTTGTTGTTAATTGAATTTTTTTTTGGTCCTTTTTCCAATTAACTCATATTAAGTGTAAGCCGTTTTTCAGTCAAACATAATTTTGTTTGTTTATGGTTTATGAATGTTGTGTTCATTTAGTTTGTGGCTACTAACTTTTAATCATTAAAATAAAATGTAAAACATTTATAAAATAATTAAAGATAGTTAAATAAAAAATAAGTGAATGAATTGCTATTATTTATTACTAAACCATAAGCCTAAAAACAATGTTCTTGATAACTAATTTATAACTTTACAATTAAATAAATGCATAAAAGCATCATCTTACCACAAGCATGTTTCCGTAACATGTAAGTCCGTCACCTTCGTATTCGCTTCGGCACACGCATTGACGTATTCCTGGGCCCTTTAATTTACACACGGCCTGAATACATTATGATACTGTTACGCCACATTATATGCTAGATTTTGCATGTATACAATTTCACCAGAATCCATATTTTGACAGGCTGTTCAGAGAAAAATCTGCAAGCACGAAATACAGACCAGAGAATGGCAGCCTCCGTTGTTTAATAAACAAGGGTTGACAATTTTGCAGACAATTCCGTCTCCCATGTAGCCTTTCTTGCAGCTACATTCATTCTGAAAAGAGAAATAGGTTGAACAAAACTCAGTTCTGGGTTTGCGATTGTAATTTTTCTTGTATACTTACCGGTTATGTTTCATTAGAGTAATAATTCAGTCTCAGATATTTCTATTAAAATTACTTTAAAGAAAAAAAAAAAGTAAACCTTTCAAACTAAACCTTAAAAAAATTACATAAAAATTTTATTATAAAATATTTCAAATAATTTGTATTTGGGGAGAAGTAATTAGTCTTTTAATATGTCATACATTGATTTTTATTGTAAATATGTTATACAATTTTTGTGGGTATCTTCTGTAAAAAAAATATATATATTATATTATATATATGCAATTAAATTAAACAGAAAACAATAACAACAATTTAAAGCAGTATTACTCATAATGTTTTTTAATCATTTTTATTTATAAAATTAAAAAATATATATATTTTTCAAACATGGGATCACTGTTGTGATTACCAGCTAAATATACATGCATCAACGAATAAAAATGTATGCCTTCAACACAGCGTGTTCATATTTATATATGCATGCATTTACTGACCATCAATACTATCAATAGTATAAATGCTAATAGTTGAAAAACTGGCATGACAAAATACTTGGTTGTAAATGAGAAAGAGCTACATAATTTCAAGAAAAACATCAATGAGAATTTCCAACAACTAAAATATTGTTTGTGTCAAGTTGTCCAAGAGCATAAGTGCTAAAGAACAACCTCCCAAGATGCAAAAGACTTTCGACAGGAGCTCCAGTAATCATTTTTTTTCTGTCCTACAGGTTAACTGTATCCTCACAGCTTGTGCAGTATTACCTGTCCTGGTCCAGTGACTGCGCAATCTGCATTTTCATGACATCCACCACGACCCTCGCTCAAGCAGTTATTGATTCCCAAACACATACGCCCATCGCCTGTCCATCCTTCCATACAAACACAGTTCACCTTTCCTTCATCGTACATACATCTGGCCTGTAAAACAAAGCAAGTGAAGCTCATAATTATTACTTTATTAGGCATAGCCAATGCTGGAAGTCAATTTCATGTGTCAGTTTACATCAAAGGAAATTACTTGAAATCACTGCAACTTCTGAATTCTGATGTACTACTAAAAATTAGGCTGACAGCAGTTCAGATTTCTACATGTGAGGGCTAAAGGGCAAACTGGTGGAAAAGGGAAATAAGCGTCTGTCTCACATTGACGTCACAGCCTCCTCTCTGAAGCTGGAGACAGGGATTGGTTTTAGTGCAGGTGTAACCGTCTCCTTCGTATCCAGGCAGACAAACACATCTAAAGCACGATAGATCAATAACATGCCAAAGTAAAAGAACTGGGTTAGAGAAACAAAACAAAACAAAAAACAAAGAGTAGAGTAAAACAAAACAAGAGCGAAAGTATTGGATCGTAAAAAGTCTAAATATTTGCCAAACATGCCGTTTGTCTAATATAAACTAAACAAAATAAATAAAATAAAATAACATAAACAAATAAATATTTGCCAAAATGTTGTCCAAAATAACATAAAAATTAAGCTTAAATTAAATAATGTGCACTGCAGAATAAATAAAATAAAGGATTAGTTCACCCAAAACTGTGCTTTACTTGACCTTCAAAGCATCCTAAGTTTATGTGACTTTCTCCTTTCAGACGATTCCAGTCAGAGTTATATTAACCCTTCCAGTGGTAAGTTTAAAATTTTCCAGCAGTCCCTCCAGAGTGATTTTTTTTAGGTGATGTTTGCCCTTACTGTTTCCATGGAGATGCGTTTTGCTTCTCACGTGACGCAACTTTTATTTAGTTTTTTCCTTTTGTATTTAAAATATTTACAAACTTGCTTACCATGTAATGAACTATGTGATATTCTGATTCACAAATATGTGTAAATGAGTGTGTCTTTATAAATGATCTTGTTCGTGGTCTGTAACATGAGACGGGCGCCGCCATGTTTGTTCGCGCTGCAGTTCAGAGAGTCCCCTCAGCCGGATTTACAGCACGCACATTCATCGATTTCTCCTGAAATACATCATAGTAAGTGGCCGGAGAACTGGGTAAAGAATAGAGTGAACTTTATAGTTACTTACACTATGTGTATCTGATATGAAAAAAAGACATCGGCAAATTAAATTTGAACAGATTGTTATTGTTGCTTCCATTGACATCTTTGTGTATTTTACAAGCTCTAAATGTATTGTTTTACTAGTACATATGTGTATTTAAATGTCTGAAACATAAAATATGCATTATGTGGTT
>JAUCMS010000049.1:2878643-2920668 GCA_032357445.1 Enteromius radiatus
CTGGCTCATATTGCGCTACGGTAACCCACAAGGACAAAACGCGGAAAAGTCCGAAAAAACTATTGTGGCAAAAAACTCGAGTTTGCAAAAATAAAAATCGTTTTAGACTACAAAATCGATTAATCGATTAAATCGATTTTTTGCCCAGCCCTACGTAAATATACGTTAATATATGAAATGAACAACAAAGCTGGCTGAAGATCAGATCAGAACTGAATTGTCACTGCAAATGTAAAGTAAATTTCTACTCACTTGATTGGTTGGTGAGTGAGGATGCCGTATCATCCAGGATGAAGTAGATGGCTTTGGTGGACAGCAGGACACAGGCGCTCGTCTCCACATCAGGAGACCTGTAGAAGAGCACCGATGTCCACAGGATGTGTTTCAGCTCCTCATTCTCCATCTGCGTGTAAACGGTCAGATAAAAGCCATAAGTGTTCTGTCTCTTCATTGCATAATACTGCAGTTCATTTAGCAGTGTCAAGAATTAAAGTTGCTCAAATGTAGTGTCAATTTGTGATTTTTTGTGCTATGAACCATGTAATGTATTGTTTTGAAGAATACAGGACATGTTCAAGAAAACAGCCACATATTCTATAAACACCCCACATTAAGTATAGGGCATTAATGATTCTAGTCAGGGTTAAGGATCATGTTACAAACTTCAAATGTTAGGTGCATTTGTTTACAGTTTCAATTCAGTCCAAAATATCCTGTAAAAACAAGACACTGACTGAATAGGAATGAGGGGAAAGAGGTTCAGATAGCTTGAAAACAAGGCAGTTGGCCAAATGTAACACAGTCTAAGTAAATAAACAAACGGACAAGAGCCAAGAGCGAACACAGGAAGAGTGGGGTTGACCGGAAGGACAAATCAGGGAATATACAGCGTGACGACAACAACAGAACCACTGAAAACAAACAAACAAGAGATTGCTTCCATTAGGGAGCGATCTACAGCACAAACATCCAGGAAACTTCCTCGTAGGATCTGAATCTGCAAAATGTGCAAACGACTTGCCTCTGCGATATTGTCGTGGAAGAAGTGGACAAGCTGGTCTCCCTTGAGAGACGAGATGAGGAGTAATGAGGAGGAGAGTGAGAGGTGTGAGGGACACTGGTTGTCCTCCATCAGCTGCTGAATGAGGGATTTGGCTGGATACAGCAGAGACAGGGTCAGATGGGGCCTTGGCATCTCCTGAGGGACACTGAGGGAAAAAAAAACAGTGCAGTATACCTACTGAGAAAACAGCTAAGAAGAACAACTAAGGTTTTGTTTTTAACGAACAAAAATAAGTAGTCCTTTAGCAAATGCATTTTATGTCCTCTGTTGCATTTGGAATCAGGTAAGAATGGTTCATCTGTAAACTAAGGATTATGTTTGTTGCAATAACTATCAGGGTTGTGTTTCCCAAAAGCATTGTAAGCTTAAATACATTGTAGCCCTATTAAAACTGATGGAGCTAGGATCAAATTAGGCTGACGATGCTTTTGAGAAATGCAGCCCTGGTTTGTTTGTCAAACAAAATGGAAGATTCTGCGTTATGATTGGTCAGATCACCTGCCAGTCAAACTCCTAGCAAAGGGTGAATTGTCAAAGGCACGATATACTTCAAACAAAGTCGGAGAACTAAATGAAATTACATAATTTTGAACAAAATCAGGCCAAAACAAAGTTCGTTTTGGCAGTTCGAATCAGCTCACCAAAGCAAACTTTTTGGGGAGTTTGTTTTAGCTCCTAAACACCTTTGAGTTACCATTGGTCCAATCTGTTACGCAATCGGTGGGTGTGTTCTGAAACTCCACCTTCTTTAATGAATTTTTTCACCGGCTGAGGTCAGCTGAGTTGCCACAGATATATATGCACACCTGTACGAACGCTCAAGGAGAGACTTTAAAAATTCAGTGAAAGCAATTAATTCCTACAAAGAAATGACAACAAAGCTTGTATCAACGTCACGGAGTAATGCAAAAAGCGACGAAGAGAAACACAAAATACAAGTTTTCCAACGCAATGAAAAGAATGAAAGATAAGGTAGCAATCTAATAAATATCACAGCATAGTAAGTTACTGCTGCTGTTGTTCTTCTTTCAAAACAAATGTATAAGGTATACAATAAACCATTGTTTTTATCAAACTTGTGCGAGCATCGTGAGCCAGCACCGTGGGGGTGTTCGGAAACAGTATATCGTCGCTCAGCATTTTCGTCTGAAGTATATCAGGGCCTTAAGACTGGTCTTTTTGAGCTGGGATTTCTTGTCTAGCCAGATGAACTTGTGGTATTATTCACAATTCTCAGGCTAACAGCTACAATTCACACAATATGATGGTGCCAACTCCCAACCTCAACTGTCAGACACTGAATTTATTGTCAGTAGAAAGCTACTATAGCCACATAAAGTCCAGGATATTCTTTCTGAAAGTGTCTTGTTGCTGACAGCCTTTGCAAGGTTTGAACCTAAAACATTTTAATACATTCCAGTCTACAGCTTAGTGCTGGAGCTAAAATGGCATTAACACATATCTTTGAAAATACTGAAGGAGGTCTATTACCTGCTGGTAGGTGTTCTTTCCGTGGCTGTAGCAGAAGCGGGACAACGGTGCACTTTCGAGTGTCCTTTTTTGGCACGCTGGAGAGCGATGGTCTTAATTTCCCTCAGATTGGACCGGAGCTGTGTGAACTCTCTCAGGAATGTGAACTTGTCTTGTGGAAGGGCAAAAACAACAGTCAGGCACTCGTGACCCGCCATCAGTTCGACAACATGCTCATCGTAGAAGCGCCGAGAGTTTGAGACAACCCTACACGAACAGTCCTGCTTTGGGTCGAGAAGTGTGAACGAGAGTGGGATACGCGTTACTTTGGAGCAGTTCCGCATCGCACTGGCTTCCGAAGGGTCCCGGGATGCCAGAGCGACAAAGTCTACCTTGAGAATAAAGAGGTGCCGAGAGGTCAGGAATAGAATTAAGGGATTGGAGGTTTGATTCTGACCACTTTCAACCAGGCCAATTTGGGATAATACATCCACGGTTGCTGAGTTCTTTGGAAACTGTGGGTTGTTTGCGACGTTCTTGTCGGAGGTAGATGAGTCTAGATCAAGGAAATAGATCAAGTGTCCGCCTTTAACGCTGCACTCACTTTCCTCAAAGTCCCAAGAGTTCAGAAACTGTCGCATAAACACTTGAGTGTTAGAGGAGTTCAAAACTTGATCATTAGTTTGGTCCACATGTGGAACAATGCAAGAGTGCATCTCCTTCAGACCTTCTGCGCCTGAGAAAAAGAACCATCGCGTATTGCTCGACTTGACCTTGAAGGAGAAACAAACCTCTGGAATATCAAACTGAACGGTCTCAATGCTGGTGTACGGCACGACCAAGTCCATCTCAATGTACTCCATTAGTTCTTCCAAGTTACTCACTGGTTCTTCTGACCTGGTGTGGAAAACCACAAGCGAGTTGTCCGTTGCCACCAAACAAGATGGCCGCTGACTCAAACTTTCTCCAACACTGATGCAAAGAGACCAAAGCACCATTTTCACATGATCTATTACAGATTCCTTCTTCACATCATCTGGCATCTTCTCATGAACGGTAGACGAAGATGAACAACCCATGATCTCGTTGGTGTCATCTATTGTCATCTCAAAGTATCCATCTCCAGATTGAGGACTGCCTTGGTCTGTGCTCTCAAGAGATGTGGTTTTGCATGGTATTGGAGTTGATTCTTCTCTATTAGCCAGGCTGATGTGAGAAGAAAGCTGGTTGGTAAACTCTTGGTTGGTGGTAGTGTAGGACAGTAGGGAAGGAGGTACAAAGACATTCGAAAGACTTGCGGTCCAAGGTTTCCACTCCTCTTCACAGCAACAGGGGCTAAAGAGGAATGAAACATTAGCTTTGGAATCTTAAAACCATAACTGCTCACCCTTTTAGCACTTCACCACCAGTAACAACCTATACTTACTCTTCAATGGACAATTTTTAATAACTTTATTACTACCTTAGTCAATTAAAAGATCTAATGTCTGCGGCATAGAATAAACAAAGCACAAGAATATAAGAACTAACCTGCTCTCAAAGGCGACCTCTGAAGACACGCTGGAATCAATTTGAGTTTCCACCTGCAAAAAAAAAAAGAAAACAAAAAAAGGACCAGTGCTGTCTTCTTGTTTGTTGCTAAAACTAACTTAATTAATTGCGCTATATTACAAACCAACCTGCGGAATGACATCACAGGCTGAATTGTAAACATCATAGCATCTCTGGGTAAGTGTAGAATCCACATGAGTTAATATCTCTTTGGTAATAAAAGTTTTTTCTTTACAAGTAGTTATTTCTGAAAGGGAGATACATGGAAAGCAAAGAATCATTTTTTTGTCACTAAAGTTAACACAGCACAATAAAACGCGGTGAAGATGAAAATAGATAGTGATGATTTGATTTGTTTGTTCAGGCAATATATGCTTTATTAATGTTGGGTGATATAGTAACAATGCATATGTCAGGATGATGTCAAGAGACAGACAAAAACTTGGCAGCAGCTCAAGAAACAGCTTGAAGAAAAATAGATCTGATTTTAATTAAATTAAGGTTTTGGCTGAAAAAAACAAAACAAAAAGAAAAACACACATACACACCACATAACCCCCCCTCCCCCCCCATATATATGTGTATATTAATTACACTCCAAAACACTAGGCAATCCTATGAGATATAATGTATGTGTTCTGTTTTATATGCAAATGTAATTATGAACTGATGCATAAGATTACAATTACAATAATAAATAATAATAATAAGAAGAAGAAACTATTTGGTAAACTATTTAAATCACATTTTTAGGAGTGCGTAACGCTGAATATTTAGATGCTGTTTGCAAAAACGTAAAGTCTATCAAAGCACCCGAGGCTGTTGCTTAGTAACTAACACTCAAGAGACAAATATGGAGATCAAATGCTTTATAAATCAGGCCCAATCGTTATTAGAGCAACACGTGCAAATTAACCACCGCAAAAAAAATTTCAACGTTTAAACTAGTTTACCGCTGCACAGCAAAGAAATGGATACCCATTATACTCATTCAAAGCAAAGATATGAGAAAACTCATTGAGGACTGCTGATGAAACTTGATTTATGCCATCTGCAATGCAGAAACGGACGCACTGAATCTCTGAAACGCAATTACGAGCGGCAGATCTGCAATAAGTCAGAATGCAGGAGTAACTCAACAGAAATGTTAATGAAATGAGATTTAGAGATCACTGGTGCAAAGAAAAACTCTTTTTGTAAGGAATAAAAATTCAATAGCTTCAGACTGTCATAAGTAAATACTCTCAATACTCTCTGATTATTCATTTACAATCATAAAGACAAACACACAGACAGCATGCTAATGATCTAATCAAGTCATGCATTTTTTTTTCTGTTTTAAAGGTGAAGTGTGCATTTTTTTATAATACTACTTTCTCTTCTCCAATTTTAATACACAGACATAACAAGTTTAGGACGAGACTATCCATTTATCCATCCAGTGACAGATGGGAGTGTTTGAAACAACACACTTCACTTTTAATTCTCCATTTGTGTCCCCCCCTCGTCCCAGCAGCGTGATACATACATGATTACCTTGACTGGAGCAGGTGGAACGGGACAGAGAGGGGGAGGAAGAGGAGGGTGGCGCGACGAGAGAGGACGAAGAGGACTGTGGCCCGCCCGCGGCCTGTACCGGGAGGTCACTCACCTGACAACAATAACATCAGGCTCCTCTTTAGCCAAAAACACAGTGTGACTAATTCAAGACCCCTGGAGGTCAATGGAAAGGGTGTGAGGGATCGTAAACATTTTAATGTTCATTTCAGATTTTTACAACATGTCCAAACCAGAACGACGAGCCTAAATTGTCATGTTTATTCGTTTTTTTAAATCTCTGAAATTTCATTGGTCCAAATCCCGCTCCATTAAAAAAACATCACGTTTATTTACTGATTGCGTGTGAAAAATCTGATGCTCAAAACATCATGCTTGGACATGTTAGTAATTGCAAAGAAGTGCTTTCGTGTTTAATATAATAATTTAATAAAAGCGCAAACGAAAAAAGCTTCACTGCCATTTTATTCTATTTGCAACCATTTTACATGCCATTTTATTACAGATGATTCTGCCTGATATGCTTTATTGATTCTAAAATTAAATAAATTATACTTTAAAGGTTTAAAACTATCTAAAATCAACAATAAACATAAAATTCAGAGTCAAAGCTGAATGGCTCTATTGATTCCCCTGTCATAGTAATTATGGCAAGTCAGAGTCATGAGTACAAATCAACAAAAAGATTTAAAGCATTTTAAGTTAATGCATAAATTACATTTATTTAACACAGCATGCGGATATGTGAAGTGTCAAAGATATCCAGTTCACTATCAGAGTCTGGCCAGAAGGAGGCGCCACAACTCGTGTTTCACTCCGCTGGAAAATGTGTGTTATGTAATAGATGCTGACACGCCAATGCATCAATGTGAGCATGTACAGCCAGACAATGAATCATCTTTTTGTTGATTTCTCATGTCTGGGCATCAAGGGCCGATTCACACCTAAAAAACTGTCACAATTCATTCAATGAAAGCCATCAGCACACTCCTTTAAAACACTATAAATATATCACAAATATAATTACATTACTCAGAAAGCCATTAACCTGCCAGATAAAACAGACTGAATAAGGACCTCTTACATAACTTTTCATTCAGCAGGGCTTTTATGTTAATTTGTTTCCACTGTCAACCGACTTTACGTAAGAAAATTTGAATTCCTTCTAATTAACAAATAATAATATATGTTAAAAGCATATAAGACTTATAGTAAAAATGAAACAATCCTTTATCCATATAATTAGCATTTTAAAAAATAAAAACAAATATCAAATCTTAAAAATACCTTTTTTTCATTGTTTGCCATTCGGTCTTTGGCCTCTTTTGCTTTCTGAATGGCTTTTAGCACCTCCACCGTGTCGAGCTCCTTTTCTGTGGTGGCTGTACCATCCAAACACACCTACATGGCAAACACAAATTATAATATATATATATATATAAAAGCTTGTTTATTATTCTTGGTGTAGCAATACACCAAACAGGCCAAACCCTCGATGAAAAGCTCTATACCTCTGAGGCCCGGTCACAGAACTGGGCCAGAACTTTAGTCCTGTAATCTGGGATGATGCACATGGGGTTATTAGCCAGAGACAGTTTCTCCAAACAGGGAAGCGTGCCGATGTTTTTAATTTCATCCAGCTACAAAAAACAGAAAACTGAGAATTACACTGGTGTCAAGAAAAAAATATCCAAAAGCAACCACTCTGATAAACTACCTGTGCTAATCTGTTGCTGCTTAAATCCAAGTTAACCAATGAGTACAGTTTACTGAGGCCGGAAAGCGTTTCCAGCTGATTCCCAGACAGGTTCAAAGTCTTGATATTCCCCAGTTTAGTGTGAACGCCCTCCAGCACTGAGACTTTGTTGAAAGACAGATCCAGGTGAACCAGGTTGTACAAATGCTGCAGTAAAAATAATAAGAATCAGTCAAACCTTTGCATTTTAAAAAAATAACATTACGAGATTATCTAGAGACAACATACCTGAAGGTTTTCCACCAGAGACAATTCATTATAGCTGAGATCAAGGAATTCGACTTCAGGAATCAATTTCTGTGCCAACAATATTTTACAAATCAACAAGGAAAGAGTTAAAACTGGTATGCATTTCATATAACGCGCAATCATAGCTCACCACAGACTCATCGATCCGGCGTATGAAGTTTCGACTCATGTCCAAAGTAGTGAGCATCTTCCACGTGGGAATGATCGCCGTCACAGGACAGTCCGTATCAACACCCTCAGGTTCCCACTGCTCAAATTCAGACGCTTCGGGAACTAAGATTTCCTGTTGAAGACAGAGCATACACTGTCATTTGAATAACTTTCGGGCACCAATAAAATGGTTTAGAAGTTTTACTTGCAAAATCAGACACTATAGGTGTAAACTTTTGGAGTAAACAAAACGGACGTAGCATCATCAAGGGTACCTTCATACTGCTGGCTGAGCGATGGATGCTGAGCGTGGCCAGCGTGGGCTTGAGGGAAGGCAGACCTTTGATCTGTCCTGCATCACAATCACTGATCTGAGAACGAACATGAAGTGTTAGAAACCTCGCCTTCTGTGGACCCTCACAAAAACACAAACCGTGGCTCTCTTCACCTCGATCTGAAGCAGCGATTTAAAGATGGACAGATCATACGGGAGACTCTGCTCCTCGATGTTACTTGTCCCCACCGCGGCTTTCGTTCCTGGGACCTGAGGGTGAAGATTTAATGTCAACAGCACATCAAAACATGAGAGTTTGTACTTATCTTATAGTTTCAATAGAGAATATACAATTTTTTAGATATCAATAAAAAAGCGGTTTATGTATAAACTGATATTGGCTTTAGTAATGTGCCAGACTCAAACCTTGAGGTACTTGAGGCGGCAGGTGAAGTCCAGGATGTGTCCGAGGTCGGCTTTGGCATCTCCGTTGGCACAGGTTGGCTTGGCGAGTTTCAGCTGCTGTGTGACGGCGTACAACTGGAGCGGTCGGAGGAGAAACACCTCGCCTGCAGCCAACAACTGCTCACCTACAGGAAAACACAGAACCTAACATAAGTTTTAAGATCTAGAACATTTTAGGGATCTTAATGTCATACAACAGGGTTATTTTTTTATTATTACAGAAATAAAAAAAATGCAGAAATAATTTTAATGAGGATGCATTAAAACTGATTAAAAGTTAAAGTAAAGACATTACAAAATATTTATTTTTGTGTTGCATTTTCTGTTCATTAAAGAAACCTGTTAATAAATGTAATTATGCACTTTAAGCCATTTTCAACACTGATAATAAGAAATGTTTCTTGAGCAGCAATTCATCTTGATGATATCTGAAGAATCATGTAACGTTGCAGACTGGAGTAATGATGCTAAAAAATTAAGTTTGGCATCAAATGAGTGCATTACATTTTTAAATACATTTCAATAAAAAAAAGTTTTTTGTAATAATATAGAAAATGCACCACGGGGTATTTTATGCATCACTTTTTTTAATAACTTTTAAAATGCATTAGATTTGCAGTTACGGACTGTTTCTACTGTACATTAAATATTTAATGCCTGATTTCACTTTAAGCATGCTAAATTCTCCTTTGAAGCATTATTATAACAGCACAGATTTATAATACTGCCCATTTCATTGCTATTCAGCCAATACATGAATTTTTCAAGCACATAACAGACCCTTATGAAAGAGCTCTTCAGCCAGGGCAGCAGCAATTCCATTGATTTCCTGAAAAACAAGCAAGTTAAAGTCAAAGACAGAAACTCTCAAAACAAACCTTATTCAACGATTACATTTTCTCATCTTAAACGTTCACATACAGCCTTCTTCATTGACTGAACTGCAAAAACTGCTCCAGCCGAAACAGCAACATCACTGGAATGAATTTAATGAGCTGCATGTGCTTCGTCAACTCATTTCCTGAAAGATTGCAGCAGGGGAATGCAGAAAATGACTCTGATTTCCTCATGACATCCTGTTTAAAAGGAACGGTTCACCCAAAAATGAAAACTGACTGAAAATATGCACACCCTCAGGCCATCCAAGATGTAGAAAAGTTTATTTCCACATCAGAGCAGATTTGGAGAAATGTATCATCTGCAGTGAATGGGTGCCGTCAGAACGAGAGTCCAAAACACCACAACAATCTAACACAACATCTTTCTTTAAAACTGTTTTGACTTGTAACCGGTGTTTGATCTGTGAATATTTCTGTCCAGATTCAAACGAGACGATCGGTTTCACTGCATGAAGCAATATTATGGATTAAAGCCAGATGCATTGTTTGACGTTAGAAAACTTCTTAATAATGGAGTTTCTTACATTGACTCAGCATTTCTCTTCACAAGATGTTAAATGATGGACTGGAGTGGATTATTGTAATGTTTTTATGAGCTATTTTGTACTCGCATGCTGACGGCACCCATTCACTACAGTGCTTCTGATGTAATGTTAAATTTCCCCAAATCTGTTCAGAGGAAGAAACAAAACTACATCTTCTGCACATCTTTATTTTTACCCTTGGTGCTTCTTTAACTCATTTCCTTAAAGATCTCACCAGAAATACAGAAATAACTGCTTTTCAATTTCCTCATGATATCCTGTTGTGCATTCTGCATGTCCGAGTAAATGAGCTCTAATGCTTTTTGATGTGCACAAATTCACCCAAAAAGCCAATTAAGAACAAACGCACAGACATAAAGCACTTCAGCTCTCCAAAACAAACTAGCCCGGTCATATGCCTGTTCCGGACAAAAGCCTTTCAGAGATCAATATCAATACCGCTACTGTCAGCGCGAAAACATCGCTTACGGCCAGATAACATGCTGTTCCTAGAACCATTTATACAGCTGAGATGAGAGAATGCAGAGAAACACGATTCATCTTCATGGATGAAAGCAACAGGGCAAGAATTGCATGCAATGCATGCTCTGGATGGATTACACACTAACTCCCGTTAATATTTAACCAGCATGTGATGCGACCGATATAAAGCAGAGGAATCTTCTGCTTCTTATCATACACAAAGCACATAAAAACTTACATAAAAGTGAAAGAGTAAGAAGTTAGACAGGACTTTGGGAGTCGATGCGGGGAATCTGCTCAGGAGCGTCTGGAGATAAACCTCCAGCTCCTTTTGTCGCTTCTCCACGAGGCTTTTGGAGTTTTTGCCGATGATCTTCTTGGGCGGCAACAGATGTTTATCGATCTTCTTCTCCACAGTGAGCTGAAGTCAACAACATTTCAATCAGTTTTATCAGGCACTCGCTCTGAACTATGAACAACATGTCAATATCTGTGGTCTGATCTGCTGCTTTGGGTGACGCAACTCACTTTTTCGTGCAGATCGTGAAAGTCGCTGTATCGATGCTTCACAGTCCAACTGTGATCTCCGACATTCACTTCTATGATGTAAACCTGAAAAATACATTTTTGTTTAAAAAACAAATATCTTTTATATGCATTTACTCACTAATATTAATGGGTAAATCTGCAAGCCAACAAACACCTCTCCACTTAATCACACAAACAATAACTCATATTTTGCAATATGCAAACTAGCATGCAAATAATTAAAGTGGCCTTTGAAACTGTATTAACCGCTATTTTTAATAATTATTAACACTTAAACACATGATTCTTTTATATATATATATATATATATATATATATATACACACACACACATAATTGCCAGTTTATTTTATTATTATTTTTAACAAACATTCGCTATTATGCAACACACAAGCTTTAACGTCTACTTTATCCTAAAGGTTACACAACTAATCTACTAATCAACAAAATATATGTGCAATCACCAAAACTAACAATATAAATCATTTTTATGTGTTTAATCCAAAAACTGGCATCGCAAATACGAATATGCACTGAACAAGCGACCCAAATGCGGCACATCGAACTGACCGTGTAATTCTCCACCAGCTCGGATCCGACGATACGGACGCGTTTGTCCGCGCTCGGCTCCGGGAGAAGCGGAGCGTCCATCTTCACTTCAGCGCGAGTTTCAGCGAGTCGCCATGAAAAATGCAAACCTAGCTGTCATGTAGCGCCTCCATCTTTGTTGTGGTTAAACGGGAGCGAAGCAAAGATAGCATTATCGCCCCCCACCGCATGACGACGTTACTACTTAATAAATTATCTAGCCAGAGGAACTTCAATTCAATAGATATCAGCACTATCGCTACATTGATCTAAATTAGGGTGAGTTCAGTGAGATTGCCAAATCTATTTTAGGAAGTTCCTACTGATATTTCATGTAAGTATATTCAATAAAATGCATACATATACAGAATATGGATTAATGTCAGTCTTTTCAGCACAAGCCCAAGAAACCATTGCAATTTCACAATAAACCTCCAGGGGCTTCAGAGACTAGATTGTAACCAGTTACAAATAAGCCTGTTAGAAAAAACAACAGAAATGTTAATGGTTTCCATTAAAATACCATTATGAACAATTAACTTTTTCCAGTAAAACCATTACAAAATGTATTTTTGTGGTGTGTTTTGGGCACTTTTCCAAAATGAGTTAACGTCCCACCGATAGAATCCATTATGTACCAGACAGTAGACACCGCTTTCTATTAAAACCAATATAATTCCCATTAAATCCATTACATTTTCTATTGTGTCTTGGGTTCTATTGTTCTATTATTGCTTGCTGCTTCAGCATACATGCAAACTGTAACAATTTTGTAAATTAGACTATAATCAATTAATTTGATGTATGTATAATAATACATTAAATACATTATTGGTTAAGTATTATTATAACTATTTTAAAATAATAATAATGATAGTAGTTCAGCTACCTGCAAGAACGAATGCTAATAATTGTTTCACAAAAGATGTATAACTTGCATGAAATAAATAAATAGGCTCACATATGTTAATTCAATAACAATCGAGGGCTGGTAAACCTCACTGGACAAAATCCGGGTCCTTTAAAAAAAAACGTGCAAACTATGGGAACATCAGGGGCACGTCCTGTGTTTGCTGAGATGGTCTGCTCTCCATAAATTAAACATGATCTACAATCTTTCTATCCATCTAGTTCATTCATTCTTCACTATACTTTCTCTCTGCTCGTGAAAGCGTCTTCTATGCATTCACTCGTTCATTTACTTGTTTATCTATTCAAGTCAGGCTGTCTTATAATGACAACCATTTTTCAGTCTCGTTGTTTAACGAGGCAGGCTGAATGGGGAAAAAAATGAAAGGTGTTTATATGCAGTTTTATCATAAGTAAGCAGTTTTATTGCTTGTGTGTGTCTCCGCTAAAATAATCGTTCATGCGTTTCCCGCTTTTTGACTTGATTAAACAAATGCCATATCGACGGAAAATCCTCGTCATGTCATGGATAAATACAGAGAAATTGAGTCTGTATATAATTACAGTGCACTCATATCTTAATAAGGTAAGCAAGCGTGCATTCTTCGCATAACGCCTAAAACTGAGCTGAGATATAAACAAACCGACTCCGAGATAACAACCGTTCACAGAACAGCCATTAGTTTGTTGTCCTCACATCTTTCACATACATCACGTATGCACGCTCTTTGTCGTGGTGTCGTCTCTCAGCTGATCTAAGGGCAGTTGTTCTTTCTTGAACACTTATGAAAGAGACCCGGATAATGACTGAAAAAGCCGATCCTGGAACAGCAGCTGCGAAGACGAGATGGAACAAACCATTGTGTTCTCGGCCGGGGGTCGAATTTTCGGAATAAGAAAAAACGGCGTTGTCGCTGCTCTTCGGATAAAAGGAGATTTTTGATCCTTAACTATAACAACCATGAATCTAAATGAGCATATATATAATATTGTTAGATAAAACTGTAGTCATATTTTAAATACTTCACCTCACGGAAGAATGACACGCCCCTATCCCCTCGAAGCAGTTTGACGCGCCCCAACAGTATAAATACCCCACTAGACGCGGAGTTCTGTAGATGTCAACTGTCATTTCGAGTTCGACGCTACTCTGAGACGTGAAGAAGAGAGAAAACGTAGTTTGTTGGCACTTATCCAAAGTAAAACGAACTACAAACATATCTTTTCCACTCCTCAGACATTTAGACAGCGATTTTGCTTTCAATCTGAAGCTAAAAAGACACTGGTTACTCGGAAAAGCTGAAAAGGGGTGTGACTGATCTCAGATCAGAGCCACACGAGCGTCAAGCTGCCTATACAGAGGGCACTGCGCCAGGCTATGTGCCATTTAAAGCCAGAGACAAAGAAAAAATCGGAAAAGATTGTAAAAAGGTAGACGACCGAGGGGGTGATTCGTGTAGAGAGGCACGAGTAACCAAAACCCCTAAGCGAGGAGAAGAAACAGCCTTTGTTGCTCTCCAGATTATGTGAGAGCGCACTACAGCTGATGCTAGACGCTGAGAAAATGTGCGGAAGGGGCATGCTATGCCAATGGGAGGTCTACAGCAATAGACCCTCAATCAAGGAGACGGAGAAACCCAAGAGCAAGTCGAGGAGAACCAACGGCGGCGCTAAACAGAAGTGGCATAAATGGGGAAGGAGGCCAGGAAGAAGGGCGCACTATCCAGAAATGCGCAGAAATCGAACAAGATTGTCTCGGTGGTCTGGCACTCTGGTTTCATTGCGTCCTGCCAACGTTCAAGGCAACAGAGCGCCTGGCATGAGAGCGCCCAGGAACACCAACCAGTTCCTCATGCACGAGAAATACCAGATGATGCACATGCGATCGGACTCTGTTGGCACCGACAGCGGGTCCGACTGCGAAATGGACTTTGCGGATATGGACTCGTACCTGGGCGTTCTGGAAAACGCTAGAGGCGCACTTTTGGACAGTCCAGATCTGCCTTCGCCACCCACATTTTACGCTCGACAGATGAACAAATGCCAGCCATTTTCCTTCTTCAGCTTCAATCAAGAGGAAAGCATGCAGTATTTCCCATCGGAAGACGATATGATGCAAAGCGAAGACTTCATGCAAAGGGACTTCAAAGAATTCTGTGACACTGTGGCACCTTGTATTTAGACACCTGCCACAGGTAACATGTTTACATCACTTCGGTGGTTTTCTGAACTGTTTTTACCAACTAAATCTGTTGATTGCAATGTGAGAGGCATTTCTTTGTTTGTTTGTTCTATGATGTGTTATGACTTGGGGGGGCGTCCAAGGTAGGAGTGTGACAAGCCAGCCAATCACCATCAAGCTCATTTGATCACTCTTGACAAACATAGCAGCGGTTTGTACTGCACAACTAAATCCTATGTGAATGTTTTTCATAATAAATCGACATTTTGCTACACTTGGGTCTAGATTTTATTATTACATGATTCATTTTGGATATACTTTGCTCAATGAATAATGCCCTGCAGTTATAAATGTACAGTCATTCTGAGCAGAGTAATTATTTTCAACCTTTGCATGGTTTGTTTGTTTACCGATGTTAAAACTGAGTAGTAGATCGATATGACTGTGTCTTATTACATTACGAAGAGTGGCACAGTAATCTATATATTTTGGGGTCAGAAAAGGAGGAGATGCGTAACAGAAACATGATACCTGCATTACACTTAAGAACCTATACTTTCCAACATACACACCCTTCTAGTACAGCAGAGCTGGGTTTTGGAGATCTGACACAAGAACAATAGCAAAGCTCATGAGACGAGGTGTGTGTGTGTTCAAAAGAGTGTCTATAAACCCGTATTATCTGCGTCACTAATTGGGTTTCCGTTTTCACAGCACACAATGAGACGGACCTATGATCGTCCCAGGTCTTGTATGTGACAAGATATCAGTTTTAATAATGATATTTAGAGCCCCGCTAGTCAATAAAAATGCATAAAGGCTTCGACAAAAAGGCTCCAAAGATTTTTTTCTTGTGAATAGAGCCCCGAGTGTGTTGATCAGCAGCGGTTCAGCCCCTTTCCTGCGCAGCTTGCCAACTGCATGTCAGATAATTGTGGTGCAACTTCTTCGGGCCAGACCAGCAGTATTGTGTGTTCAATCCCTGGCTTCATTTCTAGCCCATTAACTGCCGATAAAAGAGTTATTTTGCTGAGATGAACCAAAGACTTTATAACATATATATATATATATATATATATATATATACACACACATACATTTCATACATTATATAGGGTTATTAAGAGTTTTATTTATTTATTTTTACATTATTTTTAGACATTTTCATCTCATTATTAGTTATTATAATTTTCTAAGACTAAAACCATAAAGGTTATTTTACTGAAATAAATGTTGAATGAAAATTAATATATTGAATAACTAAATCCCCAAAATATAAAGTGTATAGACATTTAAAAAAAACAGTAATAATACAAAAAATAAATAAAACACACAATAATGCTAACAAAAATTAAAAAGTAAAATGTAAAAACAACAATATAACAAATACAATAATATAAAATGATAATTCATTACAGTCATAAGATAAATGTGTTCATTGGCCATAGATAGATAGATAATTTAAATTTTAACACTTTTTCAGTGCAGTGCATTGAACTATTTACTTCTATTGTTCTATTAAACACACACACACATTATCCAACTGGTTCAAGATTAAACATGCTTTATGCCAGGAACAAGATTTTGAGACTGGACATGTGTCAAATGAGGCAAAGCCGCCCTTTGGACCAGAGCTTAAGGTGTTAAATCAAATGTGTGTTGTGGCTTGTTATCAAGGTTGGTGGAGGAGTTAATCAGTAAACAAAGAGGTTTAACATCAAACTCACACTGTAAAATAGACATGATATAACATCTAGATCACTGTAAAAAGACGCTCCCATTCTGAAAATGGGCAGATGGCATGACATGCCTGGGCAGTGTCTTGCATCATATTTATAATTCATGTATAATTATAATGACCTCATATTGGTTTTATGACCACATACTGATTCAGACACTGCATGGAATAGTTGTACTTGACAAAGTTAATAAAAAAAGATCATTATTTTAGGCCAAGTACATTACATTTTGGGAGGAAATGTATAATTCCAATATATTCGTACTTAAACTATTAAATAAGGAAGAAGCAGAAGATCTTGATCATGTGACACTGATGGTGGGAGGAGGGGAAGAACAGGATAACGACTGCTAACAGTCAAAACTGGAACTTTAGTAAACGCAGGATTTTGTCAATAATGTTAAACCCTGCTCTCCGTGCATGCCTCTGTCTCCTTTTTTTAATCTTTTACAAAAGTAATTCGTATTTATAAACTGTAAACCAACATTGCACGAACAGTGGCTTTATTTTATACCCGTTCCTCATGCTATTGTGAATGATTAATCAGCACACATTAAACGTCTTTGTAAACTTTGCTCAATTTCATAAAATGTTGTAAAAATTCTTAATAAACTGCTGTAGATAACAGCCTAATCACATGTCAGACAGCCTAACTGTGTCTGGATTTTACTGAGACATTTATCATTGGCAAAATATATATATGTATGTTAATAATTATTGAACACGCAACAAATTAAAAGCAAAACAAGCCAAAATGGAGAATGATTCCAAGTAAATCCTATTTATTTGTAATTTGGTTGCATATAAAACATTTTAAAAATAGGTTAATTACAGATTGTTCCAACAGCAGTCAAGACTGGAAAATGCAACGAATCTGCACAGGCTAATACTACATTAAAAACAGAAAAATTTTACACGTTTAACGTCTAAAATGCAAACTAACATGTGCGCTGTACCTTTAAATGCCAGAGAGTCTTGCTACAGTTGAGGGCTGGGGTGGATGTGTTTGCGTTTTGTGGGGGATGGGTTCCTCTCAAAGGCCTTTGCTATAGAAACAAATCTGTGACCCGTGGTGAAACTTTGGATGGAAGAGGTGCACAATCACGTCCTTTTTTTCTCTCTCAATGACATGTCATGGCATGCAAGACCAGAGGCATGTCAGACTGACTCATAACAGTTTGACAGGCCAAGCGAGTTATCAATACAAACTAGCGTGTTGTCATGATCCAGAGTGTTTTTACACCATCAAATGTCACTGAATCATCCTGCAATGTGAGCGTGTGCTCTAAAAACATAGCATTTTAGAAAGTAACCCAACTTTTGTCCTTGAAAAGGGCTAAATGGTTGTTTGGAGATGAGAAAAACTATTGCTTTAAGCAGTAAGGTGCATATTTATAGCTAAAGAGTGTAGCCAGCAACTGATTATATTAAGAATGAGGCATAGCTTAAAATGGTTTAGCGCTAAATGCTAACAATGTATCCTAAACACACTTTGAATAAAAATGTCAGTCAAACAGATGTTGTTTCACTAAAGTTGTTTGCATTTATGCACCTGACAGACACTTTTATCCATCATTAGCGGTTTTGAGGCTATATGCTACGTTTTGAGTATAATCGCAGCTAAAGAAGTTGCTAACTACATTCTTTCATCATAAATTACTGCTGAAATCAGTCATCTTTTTTTTGTTTGCACTTACAGTATGTCATTGAGATTTGCATTATGCATATGACAAAACCTTTATCCAAATTGACTCACAAGGTGCGTCCCAAATGACGCACTATACACTATGCGCTATCTGTACTATGTACTCAACTGTGTAGTGTGTGAATTTAATTAGGTTTTTTGTCATTTATAATCTGCTGAGTCTGATAGCCCTTCCCTCTCTCCTTCTGCACCTCGTTTTTTGTTTACTTAAGTGCATCATCCGGGCATTTCAGTGGACTTTTTCTTTTTGGAGTTTTCAGTGTGAATGCACTACTCACAATATTCACTCAAAACAGTAAAACATACTGCGTATGCAAATTGGGATGTACCATTGATTTTTCATTAATTTCAGTGTATCATACAGGTATTTAAAGTGCAGTTTTTTTTTTAATTGTGCGCGCACTATTTATGCATACTAAAAATGCCATAGAATAGTACATAAGTGAAACGTGATTTGGGACACACCCACAGCGTGTTCAAGTTATGGTTGTAGCAGTTTGTTAGCAGCTATCACTATTATATACTACTATTAGAGCTAAAGGAGTTGTTAAAGAGTTCAACCCAAAATGAAAATTCTGTCCCTCATGTCATTCCAAACTCAAATCCTTTGTTCATCTTTGGAACCAAATTAATTTATCTTTTATGAAATCCGAGAGCCTTACGACCTTGCATAGACAGAAACGCGACTTGCAACATACAAGACCCAGAAAGGTAGCAAGGACATTATTAAAATACTGGGTCAACTGTAATGTTATGAAGCTACGAGAATACTTTTTGTGCACAAAGAAAACAAAAATAACTATTTATACTTTATTTAATTTCTTCTCTTCCACATCAGTCTTCGACAGGAGTTTACAAAAGTACTAAGACACATGCATGTGCATTCTTCTGATTCAAAGCAAGTTAAGTGCATGCATGGTCATGTCAATGAGCGGCGTGGACTGACATGGAAGAAAAGAAATTGTTAAATAAAATCACTATTATTATTTTCTTTAAGCACAAAAAGTATTCTTGTAGCTTTCGAAAACATTACGGTTGAACCAGTGATGTCAGATGGACTATTTTAGCGATGTCCTTACTGCCTTTCTCAAAAATCCTTTGCTGTCGGTCGAGGGTCAAAAAGCTCTTAAATTTCATAAATAATATCTTAATTTGTGTTCTGAAGATGAAAGAAAGTCTTATGGGTTTGGAATGACATTAGAGTGGGTAATTAATAACAAAATTGTAATTTTGGGGTGAACTTTCCCTTTAACTTGCTAAAAAAAATGGCTGGTCTCCCAGTCTGGTCTTAGCTGGTCAGAGCAGGAGACCAGCTGACCAACCAGCTAAAACCAGACAACACCGGCCTGACCAGTTCAACCCAACCAGCATGACTAATTTTATCTGTTTATTCCCCTCAGCATGGAAAATGTTTAAATTAATGAATTTAGCATTTTAAAATTATTTCCCTGTTAATAGTTAACGCTAACTGCTAGTAAATTGCTAAAAACATAGCACGACTATGTTGCGACTGTGCATGACTCAACCCAATTACTCTGGATAAAAGCATCTGTCAGATACATAAATGTAGACCTGAATGTGAGTGATTTTAGCTGAGCAACATTCACGCAGTGCAAACAAGATCCGTTTTTCTAAAATAGCAACAAAAGCAGCATTGAGCAAACGCAGCAGATGAGGTGAAGGCATGATAGGCTGTGAATGTGGGACCGTTCCCTTCCCCCGCTGCCAAAGACGCTGCGAGCAGGATTATTCAGCGTGATAATGATATAAGAGGACACTCAATCCCAATCGACTCTCTCTCTCCTGCTGGCTCGCTCTCTTCCTCTCGCACATAGCTTAATCTCCTAACAGGCCCAAAGGCTGCGCTTCATGTTTTACGCCCCCTCCCTTTCCCTCTATATCCTCTCCTTTCCTTCAGAGATGTCTCTAACAATAAAGTGCCTCCTACACGCAATATTGAGCAAATCATGCGACAGAAACGGCCCCGATTCGTGCCGATGATCTGTCTATGTTAGCCTGAAGTGGTTTGAGGGCTGGTGTTTGATCAACGGGACTGTTCTTGTCAGAAAGGCACCAGCTTTTGAAAGTAAAATGGGGTTTTTCGTTGTTAGAGAAGAAGGAATTGTTGACTTTTGGGCATCCCCTCTTAAATATCATCTTATTACATTTGAGAGTAATGATAAATGCTGCTAAAAAAATCTAACACGAAGAGTATACATTACCACAGGACTGTTTTCCTTAAGCTGTGTTTTTTTTACAATTATTTATACACTGTAAGAAAAAAATGCATAGAAAAAATGTGCCCTGCATGAGCCATATTTTTTATTTATCAATAACACTGTTGTGTAACAATTGCACTGTCATGTCAATGCTGCCATTTTGGATTCCCCCTTGACTTTGTACCCAGCTGCAGTTATGGTTGACGTAATTTTATGGATTTGATTCTCACTTCTATAAATGAACCACTTTGATTCCAAGAAGCCAATCTAACAGCATCACCAGTTTTGTTAGGTGAATCCCTAATATATCTAGTTTTTTCCCTATAGGCAGCGTTAAGGGAAGTATCTCTGTTAATGTTTCTCATTTTGAGTTTGATTTGGCCTGATTCATATCTACAGATATGAAGCTAAAACCACATGAAACCATGTAGCAACATGCTAAAAACATCTTAGCAGCTGCATAACAAACCACAACACAGTATAGCACTGAGAAAGCAACTTTTACTTGGGCAACAGTTAAAACATTTTCCTCGCGTTTGTGAAGTAAATCAACACATTTCAGTGGAATACAGCTCGCTAAGTGGTTTTAATGTCAAGGGTATCGCTCACAGGCCAGTGTCAGTATTATTTTAGATGGTTCCTAGATATTTAAGGCGTTTTCGAAATGACTCATCTAATGTTTTCCACAGGAAACAGATGCTTTATTATGATCATCACAATTATTTAAAGTCCAAGAAGTATTATGATGTCTGCACGGTAAATTAGCATTAGTTTAAATGCATTTAAACACTTTTAAATACTTAGAAACAAACAGGCTGTAACGTTTTCAGCAAAACTGTAAAGTTGACAGTAAAACCTTAAAAATCTTGCTAGATTACAATAAAATCATTAGATATGATGCAACATTTCAACTCGCAGCGCTTAATTTTTGGCCTTTTGTAGTCAAAACTTTAAGTTTCTTTACTATTTTCACTCTCACCACTAATGAACAGCTATAAAAAGGTAATTATTAAGTAAAATATTGCAAAATAAAACTTAATTAAATCCTAAACTAATTCAGTTTTTAACTGAAATTCAAAAGTTATTATGGTTATTATCCTCCTCGTGACTTTCAATTATAAGCTTTTACATTGAGAACTACATTACAAATACACATGAAACCAAAGACTGGAGCTTAAAACGAAGATATTTACAGCTTTTCTAACTGTTACTGTGCAACAAGATCCACCCGCACAGCGACACACCCCTTAACTATATGCCTTTAGTAAATACACCTCAGCCTGTTGCAACTAGCATATTGAAACACAGCTAATTTTAGTCCCAGTAGACACGTCTCCTTGCCTTCTTTTTATATTTTTTATATTTTGATTTCTCTCAGTGCAAAAACAGACATTCCTGCTGTCACACACTAACCTGATTAGCAAAAGCAACAGCCAATCAGAGAGCAGGAAGCCTTTAAAATGGCCGTTGATGACAGCCCCTCATATTAGCATTGTCCTATCCTGGAAGACGCTGCTGTTATCCGAGCCCTACGCTTGGATGTGAACAGTAATAGTTATAGATCCAAACAAGTCCTCTTTGAGAAGTTGGAGGGCAGGACGGGGTGGGATTTGAGGAACAGAGGGAGGAGTGTTTGGGGTTGAAAAACACACAAGACCTTTAAGTGTGGAAAACTACTGACTTTTGAGAGTTATTTCATAATTAAATGCATCACAGATCATTGCAAAGTCTTGCACAATAGTTGCTACAGACTGCAGCTATACACAACAATCAGTTCATTTCAGCAATGCTAAAGCTAATATTTGTAAGACTGTTGACAATTTGTGTATTTATATAAGATATGCAGTCCAAAGCAGCTCAAGTGAGTGTAAAACCTCTCAGTTTACACTTGCAGGCACTGTGTGTCATTTGGGGGAAGGGCTGTTATTCTAGTCAGACGCAGTCTAGTCACATGACTCTGCCTTTTTGATCTGGCTAAAGCATTAGTAACAGGTAACTGTGGAAGTTATTCCCACTATGAGAGGAATTTATGAAGTAAAACGTAAACATTTCATACCAGCACACATTCTGGTTACTCCCCGCTCAGAAATTAGCCTCCCTTTATCATAAAAACAACCAGTGTTCATTCACATCTTTCTAACAGCCTGCTAATCTTCTCTAACACAAGTTCACTGGTCAAAAAAAAAAACCCAAACAAGAAAGAGATTTTAAAATGAAGGAGACTACTCAGTTAAGGGTAAAACAGAGAATGGAGAACTGTTTTTGGCTTACCATCCCCCATTCACACGTTAGCATTACAGTTAGCATCACAAACCCTAAACATGAAATCAGCTTTTAAAAATAAAGGCTGTTAAGTAGGACCAAAATGGGGTTTACTATTTGCTAGCTCTTTGTTTGCTAACCCTAAAAAAAAAAAAAAAAAAAAGGATCACCACTGGTGCTTTAGACACTAAATGCTAACCTGAGCAACAACAAACTTTTTTAATCTTCACAGAATCACATAGCAACTCAAGAATCTTGTACATTTTGTGCTTGGAAGAGAATTATTTCTCAGATCATGTGTTTTGTTATGAAGAGGTGAGCTATTAATTTGCTTAGTGAACTTGTGTTTTTAGCAAAGTGAAAAAAAAAACTCCCACGAACATTCATTGAACTTCAGCTATATTTAGAAACCAGAATAATACACTTTTTTGTGGGCTCTTTTAAAACCCATTAGCGGCATGCTAACTAACTACCTTATTTAACATATCTAGCTTGAGCAACATGCTAAATCACATCTTAACATCATAACAGAGCCCCTTTTACTTTATCTGAAATGATCCAGCAATAAAGAGGATCAAGGCTGATGGCTAAATACAGGACTTGGTTACACAAAATATCAGTTTTGGGCGACTTATGTCACTGCAGAACAGCTGCTTCATTCCTTCACAAGCTATAGACACCAGCTGTGATGTCACAGTGAAATCGGAAACCACAGCGTCCTGTTTATGCAGAGAACAGTGTTCATGACTATAGTTCAGAACCACATATGTACTGTTTCGCCTATAGTGATCAAAACCACCATCAATGGAATGCAATATCAATGGTACAATGATGTTCTCGAAAACAGGCACACACACAATAAGTCATAGTGGTGCAGAGCCAAAGGGTTCCGGTAGATTTATTAAGGGTTTCATCAGTAGACGAAAATAACAGTGAAAGATTTTTTGCTCCTTGACTGATTGCACGTTTCATTCTTGGCCTTTGCACAGGCTTACGTTAAACACATTTACTGCCAACTTGCCTGAGCTTGTGTGACTTAAACTCTGCAGTCTAATCAAAATTGTGATTTAACTGAGACTGAGCTAGAGTTTATCCAAAACATTCATTTGAACTACAATAAATCCAAGAAGTGCTTACATAGGCTAAACCTAAAATTATATATAAACACATTTCGATTTTGTCAAAATGACAAAAATGTCTGTTATCAAAACCTGTGAACTGTGCAGTCTTTTCTAAGCAACTACATGCGTTTGCATGATCTACTGCGAAGAACATATGCACTAAATTGTCTTTAATGTGGCACATGCAAAAAGCACAGAGTAGGTTTTCTAGAAAACAACTTTGTGGGCTGATCCTGTGGTTTGGAGAAAGTGAGTGGGGATCGAAAACAAACACTGAAGCCAGCTTGTAATAGTCATGAAGTATCATCACAACACCCTCTAGTGGTTCAAACCAGCATTTATTCTCTCAAATAATTTTTATAATACAAAGAGAATATGGATTTGATATTATTTCGAATAACAAATGACATCTATTAAACAGAATAGGCAAAAATGTCTCTGAAAACTGGTCATGTCCCGAGTAAAAATGTCTTTTAATACTTGTAATTGTTTAGGTCTTCAGCGAAGGCCTCTGTCGTCTTTTGGCTTTTTTGTGTTTCCTGTGATACTCCTGTTGGGGGAAAAATAGCTGTAATTCATGTCATAAAAAATGCAAACCAAATTTTGGTACTTTTAAACCACAATCAGTTTCAAGCAAAGGCACTGTGCATAAAATGTGTTATATGCACAAACTATTATTGGTTTTACCGTTTACATCATATATTTTAATGTTGGAGATTTAGCTTTGGTTGAAGTGAAATTATTATTTTAATAAATTTTTCCATATGAATCGGTCTGAGATCTGCGTTACCACTCTGAGCGATGTCTTCTTCTGTTCCCAGTCTTCCCTCTGGTCTTCCAGTTTTACACTTCTACAAAACATTCCTGGCCCCTCTGAAGAAAAGAGATGCGTGTTTGAAAGCACAACAGTGACAGTAATACAAAAAAAATATCGATATTAATTTAAAGGGCTTGAAATATGATGCGATTTCAAGTTTTTCTTTCTCTTTACAAGCTGATCCCTAAAGTTTTTGTTTGTCGTTTCTCTGATCACAAATGCAGATATGGTGTGATGCGAGGTGACACATAAAAAGACAGTGAATAGCTGGCCAATCAGAGCTCACTTTGCTTCTCAGAAAGATGAGCTTTTTAAAAATCCACAGGGCATAGAGAAGTAACAATAATGTACAGTATGTGGAAAATAATGTGTTTTTTGAACCTTAAACCCCAAAAACATATACACACACACACAGGTTTGAGTAATCATTTACATATATTGTTGTTCTGGTTTGTTAGTGATTATGTTAACTGATCGTGAATGTTTTCATTTGTCAAGATGAATGGTTTAAATCTCACCTTTTAACCGCTCGTCATTTTGATAGAAAAAGAAAAAGGCCTTTTTTGATTTTGTTGGTTCCCTGCAGAAAATAAAGCTTTCATCAAAAAGTAATCCAAACCACATTTATAACATTTTGATGTTATATATGTATATATGCGCACAACGTGTGTTGGCTTGTTTGATTAGAAAGAGAGTAAGATACAATGGAGTAGAAACAATATAAACCAGAAATTTATAGTAAATTTCACACAAAAAAAACACAATGAAATTGCTAGTAACACACATATTAAACAAACTGAAACAATTTTCTTGTAAAACATACTACAATAATCTTTACCAATTATATTTGTTTTGACAGTGTACTTAATTTTAATATTTTAGTATTTGGTTTATTTATTTAAAATATTTAGTAATATTTTAAACATAATAATCCTAAACCTAAATTTTGTATCTAAAATCAGTATTTTTTCGATATCGACTTCTAAGAGGATTTTGTGATCCATCTTTAAAGGAAACTCAATATATTTAAGATGGTTTAGCACTGTTAAAAATGTTTGTAGTGATGTGTTCCTTGTGCTACAAAGCACAAACTGTAAATGATTAATAAATACATTATTGTATAAATAATTACTCTGTGATTGTGCTGGAAGTGGGTTGGTCCTCCTCAACCTCGTCCATTTCCTCCTCGTCTGAACTGCTGTCCTGGAAACGAGGGTCCACTTGCCAAGACAACTTGGCTTCTTTTAACGTCTCTATTTTGTATTCTTCTAATGGGCAAATAAATAAATAATACCGTTTTATACTCCAACATGTTATATTATGGACAATATGGTAAAAGTGATTTCAGAACAAAATAAAAACGTTTGCCAACCCAATTTTAAAAGCTGAAGGATACACCTAATAATTTAACAACAATGAAAAATGACAAACGATCAGTGCACCTGTTTTGGTGGTTGTCTCCGCAGCTGTGTCTTCACCAAAGAAGGAGAACTTGAACCCGCCTGAAGTGTCTTCTTGTTTTTCTACATTAGAAACCTCCATGTATTTCATTACATCTTCAGTATCATCGGCCTCTTTATCCCATGAAACTGCTTCCTTGTCTTCCTGGTTTTCTTTAGACGTCCCAAAGACCTCCTTCAAATCCGCCGAGATGTCAAAGTAAATGTCCTTAGAAACTTCAGGGAGTTTTTCAGCCTCTATGCGCTTCATCCGTCTCTCCGCTTTGCTGTTCAACCGCAAAAACAACCAAGATGTTAAATGAACTCGCAATGAGTCTAAAATCCAAAAATTAATTTGCCTAATACCTTTCTTTCTTCGGTTTCTCTTCCTTGTCCTCAAAAGAGGCATGTTCTTCTTGTGTCGGGTCGTAATGCAGGGTCGAAATATCTCTGCAAAACCAAACAAGGCACATTAACCTTTAAAAAAAAAAAAAGTAGCAAAAAAAACAAAACATGCTTAAAGAACATCTGAAGAAGTCCTACTTGAACATCTTGACCTTTTTGATGTTTCGTGGTTGTATGTTGGTGTTTAAAATGCTCTGGAGGATGTCTAGACTTTTCTTTTTCTCCTCAAGAAGTTGTTTGTCTGCATCTTCTTCTGGAGCCGCTTCATCTGGAATTTAAAAAGGTTAATAGACAACAACAACAAAAAAAACAAAACACATTCAACCCAAAAATGAAATAGTTAAATAAATCACCTTGAGCTTCAGGTTCATCATCGCTTTCCAGAAATCTAGAATCAATCTGGAATCTTGAATCAGCTCCGAATCTGGCCTGGAGCTGCATGAGCTGAAATACAGATGAAGACAGATGAATGAGAAGTCAAACAAACTCTGAATCTCTACATCCTCATAAAGACCCTCAATACAAACCTTCTGTCCAGCTTTGCCCTCAAACTGCGGCTTGATCTGGAAACGATCGTCCTCAGAACCATCGTCCTCATCTTCACCGTCAAACAGCTTCCTGCCACCTGGCTCGCTGTTCTTCTGCGAAATTATGATGGAAACATGAAAAACATGAAGAACAAATCAAGAAAATAAACTTCTAATTCCAATAATTCCAATAAATATTTGCCTTTTCTTTCAACATGGACGTTCGCTGATCTTCATCAGATCCTGAGTCCTCCTCAAAGAGGCTTTTCTTCAAGTTTGTTGGTGGTTGTTTTGGTTTTCTTGTGGTTTCATCCTCTTCCTCATCATCAGAATCAAACACAATGTGTTTGCTTTTGTTCGCTTTCGCTATGTCCTAAAAAACATCATGTTAGAGTAAGTACCATAAAAAGAAATTGGATTTTCAGTTTATTACAGCTTTAAATGAGTAACTCAAAGAATTTAGGCCACTAAGGATAAACCAGCAATGAATTTATGCACAATAAAATCAAACTTCACAATCAAAACATGAAAAATACAAAGGCCAACAGAGACGTTTATGTTGCAAAACTGTTGCAAGTTTACAAGTTTAAAATATACGATACAAAGAAATCTCTAAAAACTACCAGTTACCAGCATCTACTGCTTCATTGTGCATCCTCACTTAAAATACTTCTTATGGACTACGTCTACTCACCATGTTAGAAAGAGCACCTTGAATGAGTTTCCGCTGTTGCTCTGTTTCTTTCTGTCGTTGCTCCAATGCAGCAAGACGTCTCTGGTTGTCCTGCTGTTGTTTCTTAGCATCTATCACAGCTGAGTGAACAACAGTTTGATGCGAAACGACATTCTCCTGAACGGTCTTCGAAGCGGTAGGCTTGGTTCTGGACTTCTCATCATCACTAGTTTCTGATTCCTCACTAGAAGAGTCACTGCTGGTCTTCGTCTGATTGGGTTTGACTGAGTTATCAGAGCTTACAGTTTTTAGTTCGGTTTCAGGGGTGGTTCTTGCCAATTGCGTAGCTAAAGACGGTTTAGAAGTGAGGACTTTAGCATTATCTTCTTCCTCTTCACTAGAAGAGTCACTGCTGGAAGATCTGGAGGACTTCGTCTGATTGGGCTTGACTGGGCTCTTTGACTCGTTAGAGCTAACAGTCTTTGAGATGGTTTTTACAGGTTGTGCAACTGAAGGCGTTTTAGAAGTCAGAATTCCAGCACTATCTTCATTATCATCTTCCTCGCAGCTTTCTGATTCTTCACTAGAAGAGTCATTGCTCGAGGATCTGGAGGTCTTTGTCTGATTGGGTTTGATTGGGGTGTTGGAGTTACTAGACCGACTAGTTTTTAGGTCAGTATCAGGGCTGGTTTTAGCTGACTGTGAAGAGCTTTTAGAAATAGAGACTTCAGTTTTATCCTCTTCCTCGCTGCTTTCTGATTCTTCACTAGATGAGTCACTGCTGGAGGATCTGGAGATGTTCCTCTGTTTGGGGTTGATTGGGGTGTTCGAGTTATTAGAGCTAACAGTCTTTAGTTCGGTTTCAGGAATGGCTCTTACGGATTGTAATGCTGGAGATGTTTTAGAAGTGAAGACATCTTCATTACCACTGTTTTCTGATTCTTCATCTTCTGAGGACGCTTTTTTCTGAAGTCTTTTTGAGGCCGGTTGTATATTTAAAGTGGCTAATGTCTTTTGAGAAAGACTGTTTGGTTGACTTGTATCTTCTAATATGCTTTGTTCTTGTAATTTCAGGCCTTGTTTGAGTCTTTTAGGAGATTCAGAGTCTATATTTTGGGCGACCCTTTTCAGGCTGGGCTCTGGCCCTCCAAAGAGATCCTTCGTTCCAATGAAAGCAGGAAGAGATACCTGATTCTTCTTCTTTTTCTTACCCTCTTTTTCAGGTGCGTCGTCTCCAAGAAGAGAAGCGAGAATATCTTCTGGGTTATTGCCTGTTTTTTTGGGTGGTGCACTTGGGGCCTTAGGTTCTTCTTCCACATGTTCATCATCTGAAATCACCTCGGCTTTTTTAGCTAGCTGCTCCAAGTCGGCTAGGGAAATATCTAAACGGTAGCAGTTCCCCATCATGGCTTCATAATCAGAGTCTACACTATCATCTTCATCAGATGCCTCGTCGCTACAACCTTCAGATTCAGACGAAGACTTGTTTTTACTGGATTCTGTTTGGAAATCTTGACTGGCTGGTGTAGATTCAACTTTTTGGGTCTTTCTCAGAGTGAGTATTTCATCAGTGTCTGCAGAATCATATTCCTCATCGTCTTTTGTTGAAGTTAGTAAGGATGTTATCACCTCATCTTCTTCTGCTCCACCCCAGAAAGCATTAGACTTGACAACAAAATCATCTCCAACCACCTCCAGGTTGCCGTCGTCATCCTCTGTGAATGTTTGTTCAGGTTTCCTCAAATGTTCTTGAGCAACCAACATCCTGATTTCATCTTCAGAGTCAGAGTCGTTGTCAAAAACACGGACAGACCTTTGTTTTAGTCCATTTTGTTTTGTTGCCGCGTTCCTTTCATTTCTCTGAGCCAACTTTCCAAGAAACAAATTCAGATCTATTTTGGATCTTTTGGGACATGTTTTCTGCTCTGGAAACTCTCCTCGCCTTTTTTTACTGATTTCATCGTCTCCACCTTCAATCTCCCACGTCAGCTTGGACACTGATGTGACGTTATCTGCAGGCTCCAGTCTCTTGATGTTGTGGCAGTGTTTGGATGGATCATACTTAAAGTATTCAAGAGTTAAGGGTGGATAGTGAATTACATTGAAAGTATGATGATTCTCAATTCAATTCAATGAAATGTGTTTGTGTAGCGCTTTTCATGATACCAATCATTGCAAAGAAACGAAACAAGACAAGAAAGGGAGAGAAATAAACAAAAATATTATGTTTCAATTATAAGAAAAACAAAAACTTGGAAAACGCATCTGCTGGTTTTAGATTACGACCATCTCAATGACTTGTTTCTCCGAGCAAATGGGCAATTGCAAGCATATCTGTGTCAATGCTTTTAACTAGGGCTGCACGATAATCATTGCGCGATATTTATTGCGGATCTTGTGAGTAAATCCGGTTCTATAATCAGCGGAAAATTCCATCAGGTGCGTGGTCTTACATTCACTACGCAGAGCCGTTGTTCACTGATGAGCTGCGCAAAATCACGCTGATAATGAACCCGAATTTGCGCAGCTCATCAGTAGTGAATGCGGCTCAATGTAAGACCACGCACCTGATGGAATTTTCCGCTGATTATAGAACCGGATTTACTCACAAGATGCGTAATAAATATCGCGCGATGATTATCGTGCAGCCCTACTTTTAACTAGCTAAATCTTCCTAGAATTGTAACATGGAAAAGGATATCTTGTTCTTTCCTTTACACTTCAGATTCATGACAGGAAGGACCCTCCCAAATTTACTCACGACCCAATTCTGGAAGAGTGGATAAACACAATGTTTAATCAGCATTTGGGCCATTTCGGATGAAAGTTATTAGCAAAATTAAATCACACAGACCTTAAGGCCGGGAATTTCAGTTCCTGGAACAGCAGCTTTCATGTGGAAATTTTCAACACCAGCTGCTTTAAATGAATCCACTCTTTTCTCCTGAGGAATGATCTTTGGTGTCTTGGCCTTTTCAACCAGTTCCTGTCGTTCCTCAGCAAGTCTGAAAAAAACATACAGAATGAGTACATATAATACTAAAAAACAGTATAACCAATATTTATTGGTTGAAGAAAGGTTTTACCGGTGTAGAAAGCTTTCTTTTGCCAACTGAATAATCAAGGTTCCACCTTTCCATGTGGATTTATTTAAGATGCCTACACCTGTATAAAAAAGAAAAAGGTACAAATTGACTTACTGCATGACAAAGAAAGCAAGAAAGAATTTATTAAATAACTATACAGACATCTTCTGTAGTCAGTATCTGTGATGTCTATGTTGATGTAGCCAAATTTTTTCAGAGAAGCTCCTGCAAATAGATCAGAGATATTGTGCATATGTGAATAAAATTGAACAGGTGCCCAGTTAATTCTGTTGCACTTAATAGTGATTTTTTGTTGTTGTTGCTGTTTCTATAGAGTTCTTACCATTCTCAGCTTTCCTCGTTATGATTTCCACATCTGACACATCCCCGAATTTTCCAAATCTGTCTTTGAGGTCCTTCTCAGACACTGCGTGGCCGAGACCACCGATGTACAATCGTTTCATGGCCAGATATCACGCAACCAACCCCTTCTGTGTACCTAAATGACACTTGACAGTGACAAAGATGGACTCAACATTATATAAATATTGGAGGGTGGAAAACTCAAACATGCAGACAATAATTGTTGCCTCAAGGGGCACCACATGATGTTATGATTCCACTAACTTCCATTTTTACAATAATTATAATTATTAAATTATCGTTACTTTTCTAAATTTATAATAGTAGATACATTCCTAAAGATTATAAAATACTGTAAGTATCATTATGTGCCCTGTACAAAACTGCAACCATCATTTCTTTCATCAAAATAGAATAACTGCATTGCAAATTGTATGTTAAAGTATGTTTAAAAACATGAAACTATGATTATTATAAAAGTACATACTGAACGATCTTAATTTCTCAATTCTTTTGAGTCACACTTTAACGTATCATCGCTAAAACGTTCCTAAAAATATTCCACAAGGCGGCATAAAAGTGTCATTATAAATTTTAAACTAACTTACGAGCATGCCATAGAAGATTCACATGTACACACCGATGTTACACTGTAACTGTTCCGCGGTGACACCATGGACGTGTTTTTGGTTCCGCTTGCGAACGTAACGCAACTTTGTGGAAAGTTCCATTGACAAAGCATACTCAATTAATAAATAAAAGTGAAATTAGACAATTTTTCAATTTCTACAAGACGTGATATAAGATAACGCAGAAATGAATGTGTTTGTAAACACGCCACTTTATAATAATGGTTTTTAATGAACATTTAAATGTTTTAGGATGTTTTGGATATGGTTCGCCCCCGCAGTTTTCATGTGGTATGCTCCTTGTTGACGCGGGATTTAGTTGAATCAGTCAGTATCGTAAAATCGAAGTGTTTAGCTTCAGAGCATCATTAAAGTAAGTTTATTCCTTTAAACATTGGATTTCAAGCTTGATATAAATCTTACACAAATTATTACATCCATATAATAAATACAATATATATGTATTATCCAACTTTAGATTTTTAACCTTCATTTCATTCGTCAAAGCGAGCTCCTGTCATCTGATTTACACTCAAAATATCGCTATGAAACTAAATAAAGTAATATAAAGGTTTACAAATAACACATTGCATAGCTGTTAGGAGAATCTGTCGGTTTGTGACAATTAATAAAAGTGTAATGACAGATGTGTGCAGTAAAATTAATTTCTGTTCGTTGTAACGTTATATTTTGTTGAAATGTAATAAAAGTTAACGTTAGGGTATATATTGTAGCAAAAAAGTTAAGGTTTTTGACTTGACATGATTAATTAGAACTTTTGCATCATGTTAAAACAATACTAGCATGCAAATGTTACTATTAGGCTAAGTTTGTTTATGTCATGTAGAATATTACGTTATCTATAGCTATCTATATATCTTTATTTATCTTTCTAAATATGTATTTTTTTTCATAAACAGTCTTAGAAGATCAAGGAAGATAATGGAGCAGAAGTATGAGGAAGAGATCCAGATGCTCCAGCAGGAAATTGAAATGCTGGAGGCTGAACAGGAGGAGACCTTACGGTCCATTTTCATAGAGCATGGAGATCGACTACAACAGGAACTGTAAGTGTGGACTACTCTTCAATTTTGTCTATAGTCATATAGCAGCATAAACTGGATAAGAACAGACCAAAGAAAATCCTGTACTGTGTCTTTCTGTGATGCAAAAAGCATGTTCGCAAAGAAAAGTTTACACTTGAAGACTGGACAAAATAAATGACGTTTTTCTTTCAGAAAGTCAGTTTATGAGGAAAGAGGAGGAGCACAAAAGCACACTCTTTCAAAGCTGATCACAGAAGTCAGAGAGCTGGAAAAAAACCTCAGGCGACAGACAGAAATCAATGGGATCGCTATAAATGAGTGTTTTGTGAAGACATTGCACAAAAGTGAGTCTTTTAAAAATTGCTTTTAATATAGGCTAAATATGAAATCATTTCTATAAAAATATATATGAGACATATTTATATAAAAATAATTTAGGTTGTATTTGTTTTTTCAGGTAAGAGAAAACTTGTGCAGCAGCTCAGACTAGCAGGTCACTGCAGTGTGCTCTTGTTCCAGGTTGAATTTGCAGTGACTGAGATTCAGGTACAACGAAGCAATGCAATATTAATGCAGGCACTTAGTAATATTAACACAAGTATTGTTTATTCAAATTAACATATACTTTCAAAATGCATGCAAAATTAATAACTCTTTGCAAAACAAAGACTATTTGAGATATTCTTCCTGCCAGTTGAGTGCATGTAGATTGTGTGCTTTAGGCCTTCACTTTATTCACAGCCCTGCATTAGTAATCATTAGTTTATAAACTTTATTGTCATTACTCATGTACAAGGCAACGAAATGCAGTTTAGGTCTAACCAGGAGTGCAATAAGCAGGACTGAGGTATAAGTATTAATTATTAATGCTGTTAATTATTAGTAGTGCTTGCTATGATTTTTCTGTAATATGGTTAGGGGTTTGTTTATATCCTGAAGAGACAGGTAAGTGATCAGCATCATGTTTTATATTATAAAGGGACATTATTTTTTTACTTAAGAAAATGTGGTTAAGTGCTGAAAGTCTCATTTATCACCTACAATCATTCAAACTCCATACAATCTGTGGTGGTTATAACCAGTGCTGAAGACTGTGATGAGTATTCGTATACTCAACACTAGAGGGCAGCATGTCTCCATTTTATCCATGACATTACCTTTCGACATCCGAGATTTGGCACCACGTCTCTTTAATGAGTTAGACTCTGCATTTATAGTTCATTATAGTTGTTTCTCTGAAATTTTCATGACTAGCATAAATCCAGCTCTTTGAGGGCCCTCCTTGGCACAAATATTTACACAGTCGCAAATATAAGTCGTTTTTTTTTTTATACTGGCAGCCTGTGGGAAGATCAGTATGACTCTGATAATGAAGGTTTGTTTATGTTCGAACATCTAAAGCTGAGTCAGAGTAAAACTGAACATCTTTACAATGAGAATAGATTTGAAGTGTTATATATCGCATAAAAAAAAGTAAAAGAAAAGAATCATGCTCCGGGCTTCACAACAACAACATTTTCCTGATGAGAGGAAATCCCATAAACTGTCAGTTTCATGACAGGTAAGAAATGCCGATAATATGCAATGCAATAATAAATGCAGATGAGTTTATTTATGATCTTGTCTAACCCTCAGCGTTTTATTACAGGAGGATGACGCACTGCTCAGGAGAGTTATAGAGCTCAATATCGTTGTGGATGGTGTTGAATTCAAAGATTTCTCTGCATTTGTGTCCAGGTAAAGTGATGATTGTATTGTATTTCAATTTGAGGCCATCCAAGATGAGTTTGTTTCTTCAGATTTGAAGAAGTTTAGCATCGCACCACTTCATTTATTCGGAGTGAGTGGGTGCCGTCAGTCCAAACTGCACAAAAACATCACATTAACCCACAATTAATCCACATGACTCCAATCCAGTGATTAACATTTTGTGAAGTCAAAACTGTAGGTTTGTAATTAATCTGTCATTAAGATGTTTTCAACATTTAACTATTAAAAGTCCACTACCATTATATTACTTTCTCCAGTGATAAAATTGCACATATTTAGAAATATGCACATATTTAGGACTGTTTGCAAGGGAAAACGGTTCTAAACAAATATGCTGGAGAGATTTTTACACACATCAGTGTTTCCCACAGACTTAGACTATGTTTATCTAATATAGGGGTGTAATTCTACACAAACGTGACAGTTTGGTATGTACCTCGGTGTTGAAGTAACGCTTCGGTATGGTTTCAGTATAGCAAAAGGAAAAAAACTTAACATAAATTGCTTTTTAAAAACATAAATCAATAAACAAAGGATACTCAGCAAATTGCTCTTTTGAAATAAATGAAATGAGAAAAATTAGAATTTGTACTCTTCACAAAATGATGTATCTTTGCATGATTGAATCAACAGAAATCCCATTTGGAGAAAATCCAGGTTGCGCAATAGCTTAAACAACATAAAACCTACAGTGTAAGTAAACATCAGGCAATTGAATTCCCAGACACCATAGAACAAAGAGGAGCGTTCTGCTTTATGTTAGTCTTGTAAAAAGATACATATCCAAGCAGAAACTCCATATAAGGGAACTAAATGTATCTGTGTGGCTCATTAGCAAGATGCTGAGTGAACCTTGACCAGCTGTTGTCAACTCGATGTGGGAGAGTTCCCGCAGAGGTCTGATTTTCTCATTGAGGACTGATTGACAAGTGTTACGAGATCAGGTTAGGTCCCACTGCTGGCTGATTGACTGTCGGCGATGTACTCTTGAGAACCTTTCATATGAAGGCAGCGTTCAAGCCAAATGCAATACAACCACAGACTATTCCATTGTTAGACAAATAAGGGCTTTGTTGATGTGTTTGAGGGGTTTCTGTTATACTTGCAGCTGAAGCATTTGTTTATTCGCGGTCCAGGCCAAATTAACAAATAAATGTCTCTGATCATTGAGCATGTGGTCCATATCTGTGGTAGTTTCATCTTTGAAGGAGGATCATTTGTGAAAGATTTAATTCTCTCATGTTCTGTTCTGTTGTATGAAGTTTTGTTCTCTGCTGTATTCTATTTCCTGCTATATTCTATTGTATTCTAATAAATGTTTGTATGTCCAAAAAATGTTTATTTTATTTTACTATTTTTTGTAGCACTCTGTTCTGTTGTGATTTATTCTGCCTAATTCTATTCTGTTCAGTTGTTTCAATCTTGTCATCTTTTCTGTTCTGTTTTTACATAATTCTGTTTCCTGTTCTATTCTATTCTGCTCTTTATTCTGTTCTGGTTTTGTTTGTTTGATCTTTTATGCTCCTGTTTTGTTCTGTTGCATTCTATTTTATTTTGTTTTTATTCTTTTATGAATTGTTCTCTCTGTTCTATATTGTACTCTTACAGACATAAAGGTACAAAAGCCATCACTGGGGCACTACATTTTCAAAATGTACACTTTGGTACCCGTTAGGTTTAAATATGTACACTTTAATATGTACCAAAAGGAACCCTTTAGGGACAAACGTGTACCTTTTGAAAAGGTACCGCCCCAGTGACAGCTTTTGTACCTTTATTTCTGAGAGTGTACAATCCGTTGTCTTGGCTCTCTTGTTTTATTGTATTTTTTGTTCTGTTCCATTCTGTTTTGTTTATTTTTGTGGTAAAGCTCCTACAGAGCAGCTTCAAGGCAAGCTATAGACGGTTGCTCTGCTTGTGCTGTAATGAGATTCAGTCATCTGAGTCCAGAAGAAAGCTGCACCCAACATAATGATGTGTGGATTTAATGTTTAAAAGTGCTGTGGTGACGGTCCGTAACGTGTCCCGCTCATTAAACTGTCAACAAATGGCACCAGCAAGTCATTGACAGCCAACAACACCCCACAGCGTGTGCACTGTAAAAAGTGAACATGTGGACCACCTGTAGGTAACTCTGGTGTGTGTGAGGCAGGACTGTCTGTACAACTCCACCAGACACCTCAGGGATGAAAGCCATTGTTGTCCTAGGTAGATATATTTGGTTTATCTGTTGGTTTATAGTGTACACATTCCTGTGGTGTAAAGCACATTATCTATTATTACTCGAAGTACAGCAGTGCAGTGCTGCAGAACACTTCCCATTAAAGTAACACCTTTTGATGTTGGTGTTTCCAGCAAACCTCAGAGAACACAGCCGGGATAATTAGAAGGTGAGGTTATTTAGATTAAAGCACACATGCGATATACGTGAAGACAAATGAGAGCTGAGGTCTGAATCTGTGACTTCTAGTGGGAAAGGGTCATGCTTACAGTCAATTTGTTACCCAGGTGCTACGTTTATCCTTTCATGTCGTTCAGTATCTGTAGATTTATGGCACTTGGTAGCAGTTAAACGGGTAGTTTACCCAAAAATGAAAATTACCCCTTGATCTACTCACCCTAAAGCCATCCTGGGTGTATTTGACTTTCTTCTTTCAGACGAATACATTTGAAGCTGTGTTAAAAAAAAAGGTACTGGTCCTTTTAAGATTTATAATGGCTATATATTCAATAGACCAGTAGAAGTCCAATAAAGTGCATCTATCCATCATAAAAAGTGTTCCACGTGGCCCCCTGAAACAAATCAAAGTGTTTTAGCAAGACAAATATGCATTTTAAAACTTTAAATCTAAATATAATCTATAGCCTCTGCTAACTGCTAAATCAAATGCAAATGCACAAGAGAATTGTGTTTCAGTGGATGACGTAGGACATTGGTGTAGCTTAGACTCTATCTATAAGAGAACTGGATTGCTCATGACATCATGAAAGTAAAGCTGCAGCACCGCCATATTGGAATTCCTCACTGTTCCCATACATTCCATTGAATTAATAGGAAATCGTACAAATTCAATGAGAAAACATCATCAAGTCAGCATTTTTAAATCCAAAGTATCCCTGTACATACTTATAATGCAAACACCATAGGCATTTAAATGTTTTTTTTTTTTTTAAATGGGGAATTTCCTCTGGTTATTAAAAAGTTAATTACAGTAGCAAACAAGAACACGATATACAGACGGACATGACCTCAATCAAATTATAAAGTGCTCGCTCTTAAATCTGAAGAAAGATTTATGCTTATTATGTATACAACTATACCTTTTTGCCTTGTACAGTTGTACATTGTTTATATAATGTACTAATAATGACTCAATGGTGCTCTCTGTCAGTAGGAAATAGTAAAATGGTGGATTGAACACTTCTGGTGGCTTCGCTGCTTGTCGGCAATTTAGAATGCAATGAGCGATCCAGTCATTATATAGATCAGTGGATTAGTTTCAGAGTGTTTTTATTAACCGGAGCCATGTAAAGTGTGTGTATATATATATATATACAGTGCCCAGATCATGGTACCCTCTTCATGTACCGGCTAATGGCTAACCTCTGCAGGCTGTTGCAGGTGATGCAGTAGAGGACCACCGTCTATCATCCTCAGACGAACGGGCTGGTTGAATGCTTTAATCAAACGCCGAAACAGATGCTCCAAAGGGTAGTCGCGGAAGACAAGCATGACTGGGACCTCATGCTGCCCTATGTGCTCTTCGGCGTCCGGGAAGTTCCACAGGCCTCAACTGGCTTCACCCTATTCAAGCTCCTCTTTGGTCGGCAACCCCGCAGCCTTCTGGACGTGGACAAGGACGCCTGGGACCAACAGCCTGCAGCCCATCGCTCCGTAGTGGAACATGTGAGGCAGATAAGGGAAAAGATCGACCACCTCATGCCATTAGTCCGGGAACACCTGGTGAAAGCGCAGCAGGCCCAGCAGCACCACTACAACCGGGCAACCCAACCACAGGAATTCCAGCCCGGACAACAAGTCATGGTCCCAGTTGCCAATGCCGTCTGTCGGTCAGTCAGTTCTCTGATATGTTCTCTCCTCTCCCTGGGCAGTCCACCGTTCTCCAGCATGACGTCCAGACACCACCAGGAACTATCGTCCAGCAATGACCCTACCGCATCCCTGAGGCTCGTCGGCAGGCTAGGAAGTGCAGCAGATGCTAAAGTTAGGGGTGATTGAGCCATCACGTAGACGTCTGGCACCTCAGCGAAGTGTCTGAGTTTGACGGCTACCCCATGCCTCGGGTGGATGAGCTGCTGGACCACCTGGGAAGGGCCTGGTACATTTTGACGCTGGATCTCACCAAAGGCTATTGGCAGGTACCCCTTACTGAATCTGCAAAATCTAAGACTGCATTTTGGAGTGTGATGAGTGTCCTGAGGAGTCATCATCGTTGCCTTGGAAACACACCTGCACGTCCTAATCTCTGGCTGATCCGTCAGGCAGCAGCAGCTATATAAGCAATGTAAGACTGAGAAACTTCTCCATGAGACAGAGCGTTAACTTGTTCTCTCCTTAGCTTCCCAGAAAGCAGCTGAGGACCGATCAGCCCCACAGGAACACTTTGCGGGCCCACTGCAGCACGAGGAAGAGAACACGCCACTTAAAGGAGAACCCACCTCAAAACTTTTGTTCACCCACATTGTAAATAAATCCATTTATTTATTTATTTTGAGCTCTCCTTGTCGTGTGATTCTTCACATATATAAAATATATATTTTTATTTTTGGTAATGGATGGATTCACTTAACTTGACTTAATTGGCAGTGGTTCTTAACTGGGTTGGCCTTAGGACCCACGTGTTCCTGTGATCATCAAACCACGACACACTTACCATATATATATATATGTGTGTGTGTGTGTGTGTGTGTGTGTGTGTATATATATATATATATATATTTGTGTGTGTGTGTGTGTGTGTGTGTGTGTCTATATATATATATATATATATATATATATATATATATATATATTAGGGATATAAATTTTCGATCACTTTTCTGAAGCAAAAGACTTTTTATTTCATAACAACATAATATAGACTTAGGATGGCTTGAGGGTGAGTAAAGCATGGGGTAATTAAAATTTTTAAGTACACTATCCCTTTAATTAATCTGTTTTCCAAATGTTGAACACCCTGGTTACCACTGCAGATTGCTTAGTCTGTATAAATGTGAATGCATTAGACTTATTGAGTTACAGAATTAGAGTTACTAATGAATTTGTTTACATTTCAGAGCTTTGTTTTCTTAAGACATAATATAAGATCTCCTGCAGTTGTTCGACTTAGTCACACATTTTTTGGGCTGGGAATATGACAAATTACAGTTTGAAGTAATGCTGCTGTTTTGGCGGCAATTTGTTTGGGTCTGTTTCTAAAATGCAGCCAGCCTCCTGGTCGCTGAATGTACATCTGGATCATATTGTCTGGTCGGAGAGTCTGTCCTGGCACGAGAGAGTCGGAAAAATACTGGAGATAATGATTCTCGCATAAGTCTGAGTTGTCTCTGCGTCTCAGGAAGATGCATTTTATAACCATTATCGTTCATGTAAACTTAAGAAGAATTTTTGAGTACTCTTGTGGTCAGGTACATAAGTGGATTCAGGCATGTCTGGGAAGAAAGTTATAACTTTAAGTTTTTGTGCGATCATTACTTTATACTCTGTAGTCATGTTTACAAGTTTTGTTCGTTGTTGATGTGTTCAATGTGTTGATTTTTGAGTATGAAGTTTGAAACAAAGCACATCCACACAGGTAGACATTATAAATTAGTTTTTTGGAACGTATACGTCTAATATTAGTACGTACAGCAGGTTCTTGGCAGCCTAACTAGGCAAATGAGAAAAACTGAAAGGACAAATTTAGTGAAATTATACAAAGGAGCCAAACATTGATTTGCCATTAATCGGTCTGGCATTCAATATGTTTAGTCTGTCGAGCTTAAAATGTTAGCATTCTAGGAAAGCATGGTTTAAAATGACTTTTTCAGATTCAAGGTCCCCAATCAACAAATCTGAAATGCGTACAATGGAAATTGCCCACATTATAAAATGAGGTCCATCGACGAGGGTGATTTGTCTGTGGTTTCTTTTAAACAGAGTTAGACGTCAGTCAAACCAGATGGTTGATTAATGTTTGTAAACTTTCAGCTCACCCAAATCCAAAAAATGTAAGGCGTACGTTAATTGTCTGGTGTTTAGATATTCTCAGGGAGCCATTTCTCCAGCTCTTGCCATTAAGCTGCTGTCTTTTACTCTTGGAGTGGATCCATTTAGTTTTTGAGAGACTTACCATTTTTCCATCACTCATTACAACACTGGCCTTTCACAGACAAGACTCAAGAGTCATGGAAAGTTGTGTCTTGTGCCACAGTTTCTGGGCCCCTAGTAAATCTATGGAAAATCTCAGTGTCTCATAACGTCAGCCTGTAAAGGGAATTAAACGCAAATACACAGTTTATCCTTCTATATTGTATGCTGAATTTTTCATTAAGGATGAAATTTCCTTGTCATGTTTTTCATCAAATAATCGTATAACACAGCCTCCAGGTGGAATGTTTCATTTACCAAAGTGAGCAGTACTCTGATTTTTGGGGGTATTAATGTAACTACTGTTTTGTTTGCAGAGTGGAGGACACAAAAGATCTTCTCTTGTTCTTCAGGACCTTAAGGACATTCTCTGAGAGATGTGAGGAGAGGCGTCAAACATTTCAGCACTTTCAGGTAACCAGCAATAGAAGCAGAGAATAAGGTCCACAACCAACTATTTATGGGCACAGTTCAGTTGAATACTGAGAAATGACAGCAACGCTGAAAGTAATTGTGATGTTGATCAAACTAGTGGTTGCTACAAACAAATTTGCCAAAATACAGGTTTTCCTTTCTCTGATTTGTCCAGTTGGTTGTGGTATTGCTATTTTGCCTGTTTTGTTCCTGTAACTTTCAAAAAGCCATGTAATATAACAAGTTAAAATCCCACTGTAGTGAAAATCATATTTTTATGTTGTTTATTTGTTTTTGTGGTGTTGTTTTAGACAAACCCTCTATCAATCCATTAATCATCACCATTGATACGTATTTTCTCCTTAAAACTGTAGATTACCAAAGGCTGTACCATAATCAGCACTTCAAAATTCAATAACCAATCATGTCAAGGGATAGATTTCTTGCAGAACCAACATGCAGATCAACCAGTAGGTTTATACCAATATTACCATAACAAAATAACAATGAATAACATCTTATCTAAAAGCGGCATTTAATACACATGGTGTAGTTTACTGACAAGCTATGCAATATTGTATACAGAATACAGACTAATCGCTTGTGATTATGAATGTGGTTTAGTTTAGCTTGTCAGTGAACTACAGTTCAGTGTAGGGGTGGGCGAATGACGATTTTTGATCGTGGACGATAAAAATTTCTCCACGATCTGCTTTTTAAAGAATATCGTAGTATCGTGCTATTTTATCATCTCCGTCTCAATATGCTGCAC
>JAUCMS010000049.1:2930317-2970422 GCA_032357445.1 Enteromius radiatus
AAGAATAGCTTTATTATTTATTACAGTTGCAGGAATTCACATACATAGCAATGCAGTGTATTAATGTAGATAATTTTATGGAGAGAAAAGTGACACTGTGCAAACTTTAAACCAGAACTTTCCATACATAGCAAATTCAGTTTTGCCCACATCTTATGCTGATTACCAAGTAAGCGGAAAATCAAATAGAACAAGCAAAATAGAATCAAGCAGCAATAAACTGAATGTTTACTAATATATGCAATCTAATCTAGTCCGATAGCCTTGTTGCCTTTGGTCGTTCGGGTTTTTCATATTTTTTGGTTTCAGAGTCCTCTCCATCATCCTTCCTTTGGTTCCCGTAAAATATCATTATCAGCCTTGGGAAACATCTGTAAGCGTAGTAGTCCACTGGTCCTCTCAGCTTATTGTTGTCGAGACGTATGTAGGTCAGCTTGTTAAGGCTGCCAAGATCCAGTGATGGACACAACTGAGAGATATTCAGATCTGCAAAAAGACATATCTCGTTATTAGAGTAAATTAAGAATGTGCTTAACAGCCTTTAGGTTCAATCCTACCTTTAAAGTCATTGTGGTTTAGATAAAGATGTTCCAAGGTACTGGGAACAAAAAACGGTTTGGAGAGCTGGTTATGGCCCAAATGGAGCTCCATCAGTTTGGAAAGGTTAAAGGCACTGTATGCAACGGATCTGAGTTTATTGTGCGGCATGCGAAGGGACAAAAGATTAGGAGTCTTCTTAAAGTAGCCCTCTGGAATGGAGGCGATTGAGTTGTTTTCCAGCGATATCTGCTGGATCGATTCTGGAAGGTCTGCTGGCATGGACTTGAGCTTATTGTTGCACATGTTGATTTGCATGAGGCTCTTCATGCCAGATAGGATCTTTCCTTTAATACCTGCATCTGTTAGTCTGTTGCTGCACAAATCCAGCACTGTGAGTTTCGTAAGCTCGCGTGTGGCGTCAACTGGTATCTTTGAAATTTTATTAAAGCCCAGATTAAGCCTCTTAAGAGTATTTGGCAGAGGAGAAGGAATGTCTTCCAAATTATTATGCTCAAGGTGTAACTGAATGAGTTGTTTGAGTACGCTAAAAACGTCTTTATCCACCTTAGAAGATAGGATCTTATTGTAGCTGAGGTTGATTTCCCTCAGGGATGTGGCGTTAATGAAAGGCTTTGATGTTATCTCTTCTATGTCGTTATGCTGTAAGTACAAGTGACGGATGTGTCTAGGGACGTTGGGAATCGCCTTGAGCTTTCGGTGGTTGCAATACATGGCAATAGGATAGGCCGAGGGGCAGAAACACTCACTGGCACATTCGTACGAATACATTAGCAGGGAGTCGTAATCATGCGAGGGGTCATCTGTGTCATAATCCGAATACTCAACTTCATTGTCTTGAGAAAGTACCAGAAGTCCAGAAAGCAAAAGCAGAGACAGTATTGTCAAGATGTGTGATGGCGTCATGGTATTTCCTTTTAATCTGTTTGGAACAGACACAAAAAAGCTTTGTTCATTCCCCTCCTAACATAAGATAACATTATCATACGTTTCCATTAAATATTTACGCAATAATTTTTCAATGTTGCTAAAAATGTATTGCAAAATTTCCATTAACCAATGCTATGCAACAAACATAATTTTTTCCTCTTGCGTTAAGTTGTGGCAGTGGATTTTGGCTATATTCATTGAAAAATAATCGCATGCCATTTTACATATGCCACGTCACCTGGAAATGCGCCAAAAATGCCAGTTTTGCCAAATATTCCTTTTTTGAATTGCCTGAAAAACCACCTCTTTGTTTTTGTGATAATATAGAACTTTCTGCGAAATTGACGTTTCCGTTGGGTATATGCAATTTCAATTTGCGCAATTTGAAGTGTAATGGAAACGCAGCTATTGCCTTAACAGACTAAAATGATCAATATAATAGTAATATTTTCAGTATTATATTACAGGGCTCTTTAATGTAAAAAACAGGAATAGAGATGTGAATAGAAAGCTGCAATAATCGAAAATGAGATTTCAAGAAGTTTCTGTTCCCTTTTTTTTTATTTGCTCAAGCGGTTTGGTACTCTCACAGAGGACTAAACACCTCTAATTGCACATACCTTGGGAAATATGACATTTTTCTGTAAATGTTGATATTTGTTTAGAGTTCTCTTCTGTTGTAATGTCTGGGATCAATTATCTCAGCATGGTTTTTACTGAAGGTGGTTGACTAAGCTAGTATTAATAGGTATTTATGTTTTACTTCTAAACACAAACAACCATTTTGGGGAGGCAGACACACCCTGGCAGTATGAAAGAACTCTTCATGGATTATTATTATTATTATTATTATTTGATGTAATATTCTCCTACACGTACACTTACTCTCCTACAAAATGTAGTTTGGTCATAGTTATGAGCTGGCAAAGGAGCTAGAAAAGTGATCCAAAAAAACACAGCGAGTTAAATTTTTAAAATCTAATTTAACTACTGTAACTGCTCAGTATGTCAGAGTTTCTCTCTGTAGTAATTTTCTTGTCTTCTGCAGTACTTTGACGTGCTGGCTATGATTGAATAATGTGAAGTTCGTTGTCATGAATTAATCGATATATAGTCACTTTCATAGCTGAAAACGACATCTGGAGGAGTGTTTACATTTTAATTGGCTTTTTGAATGTGAGAACTAAAAGACTTGTTTGTCTAGTTAAGCACATTTTTTCAATTCTGAAATGAACTTTTTTTCCTTCTTATACTACGTTTTAGGTATATCAAATATTTTAAATTTGAATTTAGCATGTAGGTTGCTTAAATTTAGAAGAAATATGAATATACCTTTATTTATAGTCATGCAGACGTGAATTTGAACAATATAAAACCTCACAAGTATAAAACTAACTTTCCTCATTTCGTTAGTGTACGATCTTTAAAATGATGATGTCATACCTGCGGGGTCGTTTTTCTCTCAGTGGGAGGCCGAGCGAAATTGTGAGCACCCAAGATGAAACCCAGCAGCAGGGGACCCCTTCGGACGACGCTGCCTAAAGCGGGGAAACGTTTTTCTCCTGGGACGAGCGTGAACGATTACTCTGTGGTTTCTCCCACAGCAGCAGCATCAGAGATTGAGATCTGCCTCTTTTATCGTGGAAATGATTCTGGAAGCGTTTGGTTGCATGTGTTCGGTGACCTCAGTAAAGCCTTGTGGTCTCATCTGATTCTTCTTTTCCCCTTTTGTTGCGTTGAGGTGAGATTGAAGTTTCCAGACATAGTTCTGGAAGGAATGGCCTAGTATCCAGTCCACGTTATTGCATGTGGACAGTAAAAATTTAACCCAGACCAGACTCATAACAGGTGTCGCACTTATTGCGGCTGATGTTAAAGTGTTACATTAACTGTCTCTGACTTTATATAATAAATATTATACTATATACGGTATGTATATAGCAAATGAAAACCAGAACTAGCCAGTGTTCCTCAAAGATTATTTATTAAGTGAGAAGGAAGACGACAGTCTGCAAAATTGGCCTGAAACGCATTGGCGATAATTAAGTGGGTTCAATTTAATTGGTTTAGACATTTCTAGCTCACTTTATGAAGGCCTTCTGCAACATGACTACTTTTTCCAATGCTTGTACTGTATCAGAGTTAAACCACAGACGGTCTCTCATGACTGGTCTACGGAGTGGTGTTCTTTTTTTTTTTTTGGTTCAGAGTTGGCTAGACAGACCCCTCAGCACTCATTCTGTCAGCTGGAAGATTTGTTTTTGCTGCTGCCCACATGGCAGACGCTGAGAAGTCTCTGCAGCATGAATGCTACTGTGGGTTGACAGAAAAAAGAGCCGTCAGGATTGCGATCCCAAGAGGTTCTTTTGGGCCATTTTTGTGAGGAAGGGGGTGAAAACTGAGTGAAATAAAAGCTTTATTGTGTTGGCAAGCCGTATTTTTCAGTCTTTGATAAACTTCAGCCTGGCTTATTGGTTGTAAATATATGACTTTAGAATAGCATCCAGACTTGGGAAAGATGAGCAATTGCGTGCAATCTACACAAGTGTGGGCAACGCTCTTTAGCAATGACTGTTGCTTCTGGGAAATATGCAGATGCGCACATGCATTGCATTTTTAATTGTCACACTTGTGCTTTCGTGACTAGGAATTGCATATACATGTTTGCAGTCACATGAGTTTTACTGCAATGCTTCAATACCTGTTGATCTTAATGCTGGGTGTTTAATTAGATTCTAATAAGTTGTATTTAAAGTTAGCTTATACAGTTGAAGCATTGACGAAAGTTTGATGTGGTGAATATGCAATATTTTTGCAAGTGTCTCAATCTTGACATACGCAAAAGTAGTCTTGGTCTAAACACCATTTGTCATGGTTATACCTGCATGCAAGTACCGTAAGTTATATTTTATGGACCATTTGCAACTTTGGAAAACCCTGAATCCACAAATGTGTGTCTGAACAAAGCGGAGTTTTAGAGATTTTATGGAAAACGTTCCAGAGGAGGTAAGCCGACTGGTGGCCCTCTGATAAAAACAAGCTGGGTGGTTGTTTTCTGTCTTAGTTCAAAGGTATTTACTTTGAAGGGAAATTGAATCTGGGGAGGGGTGGGGGGCGCAAAGTGTGTTTAAGGAAGATCTAAACTAGACCTAGATCCAGTTCTTTTTAAGACTTTTTAAACTTTGCACAGCAGTTCATCTTCATGTACTGTTTGAGACCCCCAAGACCAATAACTAGAAGAACAAGTTTGATTAATCTGAGGGATCAAACTGTAATATTATCCGATAACATAAGAAATGTAATAATGATTGATTCATCACAGAAGTGGAAACTGTGCAGAATTGTTGACATCTGAGGGTTTACGCTAATTGTGATGTATTGGTGTAGCTTCAAAGCGTTTCAGATTCGTGTGTCCGAATCCCTCAGGTGTTTTCTGGGGCTCAGAGATCCTAAATGATCCAAACCTGTTGTGAGTTTTTTTGGAGACGCCGGTATGCAAGACGTGGCAGCAGCAGATCAGGCCAACCTGAAGATTTGTTCCATATGTTTCCTGAGCAGAGCCTCTCTCTCTCTCTCTCTCTCTCTCTCTAGCCTCCACTTCTCTGTGTTGTTTTTTCCCCACTTCTTAACCCGTTCAGACCCAAATTTAATTCCAGGGACACAAAACAACAAAAACGTTATTAAATAATATAAATTATGTAACCACTATTTACACTCCTATTTATTTCTCCACTTGCCTGTATTTGTGCATTTTTATGTTTTATACCAGTAGGTGGCAGCAAGTCTTTATGAGTGAATCATAAAGGAACACTCCACAATTTTTGGAAATAGGTTTGTTTTCCAACAGTTGACTTTTACTGTTTTTGAATCATTCAGATGATCTCTGGGTCTGCGCTTTGAGCTGTAGCTTAGCATAGATCATTGAATTGGATTAGACAGTTAGCATCACGTTCGAAAATGACCAAATAATTGGAAAATTGACCGACGGAAAATGAAAAGTTGTGTTCTTCTAGGCCCAGATTGCTGGGAACTATACTCTCATTCCAACCAAATAATCAAGGAACTTTGCTTCCGTGCCATGGGTGCAGCAGGCGCAACTTTTTATTTTATTTATTACACAGTGTAACTACAGAAGAGTCAAGTTTTCAATAGGAAAAATATCAAAACTCTTTGGTCAGGGGGATGCTAACGGTCTAATCAAATTTAATGATCTGTGCTAAGCTAGTGCTAACGTCAGACCTGGAGATCAGCTGAGTGGTTTCAGAAACAGTAAAACTCACATGTTTAACTCTAGAGGAACTGGAAAATTAGCCTATTTACAAATATAGTTACAGGCCCTATGATTTCCACAATGCAGAAAGCACAGAGAAAATCAGGCAATCCAGTTATAATTTACTTTATAACATGCAATGTCACTTAATATGCCAAATTTGGGATATTTAAGAAGTACAGTTATGAACACAATATGAACACATGACCATAATCTGTAGAACTGCTCTGAAAGTCTCTTCTTAAGCATTTTGCCATTTCTTTTGAGAAAAACTTCAGATCATATAAAAACAAAAACTTACAGTTCTTCAAAATAAAAGTTTTGTTGAAATTTTGACATTTTGTGTATTAATTTAGTGTAATGATAATATTTACTAGATAAATAGAAATACACAATGGAGTATTTTCTAAAAAAAAAAAAAATGTAATAACATCAATTATTTAGAAAAATTTATTAAATTTTCATGTCTAAAAAAAACAAAAAAAATGGAATCCAAAAAAATGTAAATTGGATAAATAAATAAAACTAAATTTGGGAAGGGGGGGATAACATGGATAAGCACAGCAGATTTTTGTGTAGTTGAGCTATAGTCTCAATGTGAAATTAAATAATTAATATTTAGTGATTGTATACTTTGCTTGTGTTGCATTCGCTGTCCAAATGCTTTTTTGTTTTGTTTTTTAGAGCATGTGCATAGTGCTAAGTCCAACATGTAGTCCGATTAACATGTGTGATGGACTTTATCCAGGACGGGTTTGATTTCCGTAGGACTAAAGACTTTACAGCTTGCCATGCTTTTGCTGGTTTTATTAAATTATCCAGTTACTGCAGTGTTTTGTTTCCCCCGGTCCTTACACAAGTCTCCATCTGCTGGTACTTTGTCTTATTGCTGGACAGATATACACATTCTGAGGCCAACCAGATGTTCGGTTTTATGTTTTCTTTATTTTTCTAAAGAAACAACAATATCTGAATTGGAAACAAATAACACAGCACCGCTGGCTAAGAAAACACTTGCTGCAAGTACAGTTTTGCAAATGTCAGGGACGCTGTTGTGTAAACTGTAACCAACCCAGTGGTCCATACAGATCAGTTTCAGCATTTCTTAAATCTGACAAGAATGTCCGTCTAATTTTTCAGAGAAAACACTGGCAACGAATAACAAGGTATATAATGAAAATTTAGCATGCAATATTAGATCTGTTGCTATCACTAAGCACCAATGAATAATGCCCATTCTCTAAAAATACAAGAAGTAGAACAATAAACAAACTGGCCTTTTATTTTAATTTTATTTATTTTTCTTAGATTCTAGACAGTCATTCCTTTTTAAGCAAAAAATTAGAGACCTTCAATACACGGGGACAAGTTTATTTAGCACCTGATCTGAAAATATGCAATTAAAACGCTCATTATAAAGATTTCAATGTAAACATTAATAATGAAAGCCTATGTAACTATTGCACACAGTGTAGTTGATATTGTCTTTACTGGAAGTCTTTGATATCTTCAACAAATTCAAGTAACGAGTAGCCACTGCGCATGCTCTTGGATTTCGGATAAATTACGTTCTGTACATCACCATGAGGACATGAAGTGATCATTACATTACGATGAAGTTCATGACTAGTTATAATGCTGCCCTCCAGTGGCAAGATGGTGCGCATCGGTACGGTTTCACTCACTTTCTGTGGTTACCCAGCTGCACCGAATTGTGGCTGGAAACGCACCGAAAAGTGGGTGGCTGAATCTCCCAGTACTTCACTGGGTTTGCGTATAAACTGATCCTAGTGTAGAGAGATTTCTTAACCCGGGTTCTCAAGGGGCAAAAATCATTTACTCCAACGTAACCGATGCTGTTGGCATGCAAGTACACCACCTAAAAGGGGAAGTGAAGTTGATTTTTAGATCTTATGTGACATTATATGTAATCCAAATTTGTGATATTTGGATTTTACCTGTAGATATTTCAGGTTGTTCAAGCCTGGAGGAACTTTCTTCAGTTTATTGTTATCCAGATGAATTTCTCGGACTTTGGGAATGGCAGCGAGGCTTCCGTTCTCCACGAACTTGATTTGATTGAAGTCAAGCCACAGCCTGTAGAAGACACCGGCCTTTTAAGTTGCGTTCCCTTTTTGGCCACAAGGTGGAGTTTGTCTTTCTTACCTTTGTAGACTTTTTAATCTCAAGAAATCCTCAGACTCTATTTTGGCAATCTTGTTATAGTCCAAGTGAAGTTCAGTGAGGGAAGACGGCAGATCTGTGGGGTTTAAGATCTCTATTATGAGACTTACTCGGAAACGACGAGTAAGACACTTAACATTTTATTTAGAAGAAGAAAGGAGGGTTACATAAACACCTTTGTAAGCACTTCTTAAGACTTCTTTTAGGTGCAAAAGTCTTGGTTTTCATAAAACACGTTGATTCATACCTTTAGGGATGGCTGTAAGCTTAGCTTCAGCTATTCTCAAGTAGAGAGTCGCCATGTCGTCAAAAGCCTCTGGGTCAATCCCGCTGTTTGCAATTGGATTCGCACTCAATTCTAAAGATGCAAGGAAAGGGAAGCGCTTGTTTTTCCAACAAATAGTCATTTACATAAACACATTTTGTAAGGACTTGGATCACGGATCACTGTTTGTTAGTACTAAAACTTTTGGTTTTCAGTTATGTTTTAATAGTGCTGTTAAAAGATTAATCACATCAAGTTTTTGTTTACAAAATACGCACCACAAAATCAGTCATAAGTGTACATTTTTCGAAATTAAGATTTAGACATCATCTGAAAGCTGAATATATAAGCTTTCCGTTTATGCGTGGTTTGTTAGGATAGGCCATATTTGGCTGAGATACAACTATTTGAAAATCTAGAATCTGAGGGTGCACAAAAATCTAAATATTGAGAAAAACACCTGTAGGTCTGTAGGCCACAGAAATGAAAATGATGTAGAAAACGTCAAATATTTGCTAAAATATTATTATATAAATGGACATTATATCAGACTCTGGACCAGAAAACCACATCTGAAAGCTGAATAAATAAGCCGACATACAACTATTTGAAAATCTGGAATCTGAGGGTGCAAAGAAAAGAAAAAAAAAAGAAAATAACATTTAAAGATCTTTGATGAAAGTTCTTTGCAAAGCATATTACTAATCAAAAATTAAGTCTGGATATAATTACGGTAGGACATTTACAAAATATCTTCATGGTACATGATCTTGACTTAATATCCTAATGATTTTTAGCATAAAAGAAAGTTGAATAATTTTGACTCATACAATGTATTTTTGGCTATTGCTACAAGTATACCCCAGTGACTCTTTTGTGGTCCAGGGTCACATGTGTGTGTGTATATGTGTATATTTTTGCAAACAAAAACTTACTATGGATGCGATTTAATCATATTAGAGCACACTTTTTTTTAACTATACACCATATTATTCCATGAGCTGTTTAAATATAATCTGTAAATGCAGACCATAATGTAGACACCAGAGGGCAGAGTGTTCTTTAACTGTAAGTCACCTGAGATCTGTTGATTAAAGCGAGCTTGTTCTCGTCAGACATAAATAGTGCAAAAGATCATTCATCTCATTATATAATCAGTTTTAACGAGGTCGTGATTGAGGGAATGGATCGGAGCAAGTCGTACATCTCAATGTGTTGAAGCATGTGCGCTAGCTGCTTAGCATGACTCTGTGTTTAAGGTCGTCACTTAGGAGACCTACCTAAAACATTTAGGTCTCGCATTCCTCTAAATGCTCCTTTTGGAAGCCGACTGATCTTGTTGTCGTGCAGGCGCAGGGACTGAATGCTCGTGGGGAGGTTCTCGGGCATTTGTGTCAGCAGGTTGTACGACAGGTGGAGAATCTTGAGTTTGTTCATGTTGCGAAAGGCCTTTGGGTGAATTTTCGATATCTGGTTATTGAGCAGAAACAGGGCCTGCAAATACAGAAAGGGAATGATAGAAGTATATAAACATAAACTTTACATCTGCCATCTTTAAGTACAGAATTCCTCAATCAGTCAATCGGAATACATTTTTTATGATTTTGAACTTAACCCTTTAGCTGTCACTCGCTTTAAACATTAGGGTGCACTATCCAAACTTACATTTTTATAATTCAGGAATGAAAACGTTTTGTAATTTGATTTTGATGTACCATTTCCATGGTAATGCAATGTCTGATTTTAAAATGGGTTTCAAAGGATGAATTTTGAGATTTTAAGTTTTTAATTGATATATCTTGTCTTATGATTTCTTTTTTGAGTGCACTCTTGTCATAAAATTGATTTTTCACTTTTTTTTAACAAAAAGTGGTAAAATCTAAAACCTAAAAAAAAGATCCAGCTAATATTGCACATTAAACATCATTATTTTAAGTATTTTTTGTAGGTGACATAACCATAACAATACAGATAAAGTGCAAAGATGTTTAAAATAGGTTTCTAAAATGTTTTTAGTGGTTAAACCATTGAAAATATTTGCAGAGAAGTGAAAATCAACTGTTAAAAAACCAAACATTATTTTGTTTGATTTTATTATTGAATAATTGGTTCTGAATATTCTGGAATTTGAATCTGAAAATAATTTTGTCTTGTTGTTTCCAATATGTGGGCTCTTTCTGTTCTTTCTGTTCTTGGTATTTTATTCCCTTTCTAGCTTTTTGCTTAGCAAGAACGTTTAGCCATTTTACCACTAATCATGAGCAAATATTTACCACAAGTATGAAACAGTCCCCAGTAAACGCAAATATCAATAACACTCAAATATGTGTGCAGAATTCCTCACAATCCCGCTACCACTGCATGTATCCAGATGTCCTTGTGTAAACCCAGTATAAAAACTCTTAAAATGCCCTAAAAGCACTTGGTAAGAGTGTTTATTGCTCACATATAGATTATCCAAGCCTTTGAAATCATCTTCCTTGATTTCTGTGATGTCATTGTTTTGGAGATCAAGAAGCAGCGTGTTTGCAGCAATGTCCTTTGGCACCTTGGTCAGACCTGTAAAGACAGGAAGAAAGAAAACGAAAGGCCCATAAAAACAAAAACAAGATCACTCTAATTGAGACTGATATTAAATGTTCAATTACCTCAATCAGGCTGTTCATCTTGAATGATTCATGTGAGTGTTTATGCGCTAGAAATTATTCTTTATTATAGTGATGTGCAAAGCTGCACATTTTTGTGGGTTGCCTGAGAGACTAGCTGACAAATTAGTTTTTAAGAAAACCCTGTGTAATTATAATCCAGATCAGATGCGTTTCTTAGACGTGTTCTTTCAAAAACGGCAAGACGGAGCACAACAGGACCTGACACGGACCGTGGATGTCTTCAGATGCTTTTTTTTTTTTCAAAAATTATTTTGGTAATACTTATGTTGCTTTCTTATGGAAGTTTATGTAACAAAATTGGTTTATTACAGTAAAATTTAATTCTAAATTCTGACCTTTTCTCTGTTAATTCTTAGTTTACATCTTGAAATTCGATTTATTTAAAAAAAAAAAGGTAATTGTAGCTTTTTATCTCACAGTTCTGACTTTTTCTTGCAACTGGGAGTTTACATCTCATAATTCAGACTCTTCTTCTCAAAATTGCGAGTTCAGAACTGCGATATTACCGTTTTTTTATTATTATTATTATTATTCACACAGCCATAACAAGCTTCCATACTTTAATGCACCTTAAAACGCCATTGCTGCAAACTGTCTAACAGCTAAAATACAGTATGGTGTTAAATGAAACACAAAACGAGATTTTAAATCTGAGCTATTTTATACATCAACCTCCCAAAATGACGAGTCAGATTCGTACCGTCTTTGTTGTTTAAAGTAGTATCATGATGCTCTTACCCTGATCTGAACACTGCAGAACATTCTTTGAGCACCGACACCCTTCGGGACAGTCCGAAACAAAGTTATCATCATAATCATCGTAATGGTCATCGTCATCATCATCATCGTCGTCATCAAAATCTCCCACGTCTTGCTGCATGATGTCATGATGCTTGATGAAATCCATGACATTGATAGGCGTGTATGGTTTGGCGTGACATAACGTCAGCAGGGTGAGGAGTAAAAGTACCTTCATGGTGCAGCTTTAGTCATAAATGGTTCAGCCCTGCGAACATGAACACAAGCGCTTTGTCATGTTGTTCACATTCTGGCATGCAAATGTTACGTTGTTTAGTACAGTATGTTGCAGTATGGATCCCAAGGCTCCTGATTGGATTGTTAGTTAGCATCACAGTGAAATGGGCCAATAGGAATTGATCACAGGTTAAAGAGAGTAGTTCTGTTCTTGCTGAACAACTTACTTTACAATAACTATCAGTAGTCGCACAATATTTTGGGCATTATTTGATTGTTAGTCCGTTTTTTCGCTCTAGCTTCACAATGTTGAATTCGATTCAGTTCAGTAGCATTAATTATTAAGAGGGCAACATGTTAATGGCTGCTGTAATTGTTAAAAGGAACCAGCTGCACTTGAACAATTGTTTATAGAGCAATCTTGTTTATGGACGCCTTAGTCATCAACGAATGAGAAAGTGGCTCACAGTTTAAAGACATTTCTGACTTCATCCACATGACATTTAATGCCAAATCTAACTCATCATTTGATTTGGTATGATTTATACGTTTTAAAAAACATTTTATTATTTAAAAAAGAAAAGAAGCTTAAGACTTCCCTTTTAGTAATGAATAAAAAACACAAATATTTGCATATATAGTTGCATGTTACTGCTTACCATCGTAAATGATGAATTTATCTGTAAATGTTTCACCGCAGCACTTTTAAATGACTTTGTTCTTCCCTGATTAGTATAATAATACGTTGTCTGGTTTACTCAAACGTTTTTTGAATGGTGAAATCACTCTTCCATAATCTAGAACCAGATAAAAACAACATACCTGACGAATCTGTGTAATCCTGCTTCAAGTAAGCCTCCAGGGGTGAGATCAGTATTGCTGTCAGGATTTGCTGAGGCACAGGTCCTTAAATGCAGCGTGCACGAAAGCCCGAAAGGTGGAGATCACGCTCGTCAAAGCATGAGATCCTTGAATGAATGGGGATGGAAAAGATGCTGCTGGATCAAGGAGCAGATTCGGAATAAGGGGTAGGAACTCTACGTAGCCCTGCTGGATGCTTAACTAGCACTGAACACTCATTGTTACCGGCCGTATGTTTCTCATCAGCACTTGAAACCAGGCCAATTCTGTACGCCTACATTTTCGATGGCCAGTCTGGGATATTCTCACTCTTTACATCGCCAATGGGTGGTCTCCATTTTATCTGACTTTTGACGTCTTGAAATATTTCAGAGTGCATAATATTGCATAATTTGTCTGGGGGTTTATTTTTGGATAAAACACTAAATCTTGTGATGTAATGGCTTTATTGTGATATGGCATGGCAGATGAAAATAGGTTTAAAGTGAGAAGTATAAATAAAATACGTCAACTTAAATTGTTAGGCATTAAAAGCAATTCTGCTTTACTTGAGACGCATCCCATCAGATTATTTAGAATGATCGATTGATTCAAGAACTGCCTCAAAGAGCACTTTTTAGGAAGGGAAATGCTTGTTATCCTGACTTTATCATTCTTGAATCAGTGGAACTGGTACAAAATCGTGTAATTCCCAAGTCATGGGGGACCTTTAATCTCAGCCTAAATGTGGGATAATAACTTTTCCAGACTTTACGGTGCTGTTTGCTTACAGCAGCACAAAACGCGACCCCTCTCTGTTCACGGGGCAGTACTGGTGGCGCCACATATGCTTGGTTTTGGCTGGGGGTTTAGAGATGATGGAAGTTCCTACGGTTTCTCCGTTCATTCTCCTGAGTCTCACTGGCCGGCATTCCTTCCGAAATGATAACCAACCTCAAACCAATAAATGTTTGTGGTATGTCAAGTCGGTGCCGTAAATTAAAAAGATGTAGATACTGTTACATACCCTACATGTGAGGGTGAACCGGTTCAGGAAAGGTAGTAATGCGCACTTACATGTTTCAGAAAGAGTGATGAAATACAAATAATTTAATTCGAATTAGTTGTCTATCAAGACATGTTAGAGGTTTTCACAGCTTTGCTGCTTAACGCTTTTTTAAACTTGCATCTGCTTTTTTTTTGGCAGTGAAGCTTATTTTATCTAGATGTAAAGGTAGAACTGAAGTTTCAGGAAGAAGAATACCAATAATTAGCCATCTTTCTCTAATTTTTTTGTCATCTCATTGTCGCTAAATTGCAAATGCTTAAGATACGTTGGTGGTTTTCCACAGATTTGCTCATCCTATAAATATAGAGCAAGATCTAACTGTACCCAGACACTAGGAGGGGGTGGTTCAGCTGTTGATTATTTACCCCTCAAAATAAGACTGAATAAAAGCCATGTGACTTGTACTTGAGTCATGGATAGCTTTCACAGAAAGCTTCTGAGATGATTCCCCTTCCAGGCTTCTTTTTTTTTTGATTGTTTATTCTTTCCCCTCATTTTAGTCGTAGCCTAAAATCAGTGAAACCCCAATTCAACCTCAAGAGGCATTTTTCAGTAATCGTCTACATTTCACTGGCGACGATAGAGTGAGAATTTGGAATCTTAGAAGAATCTCGGAAGGAGCGGAAGACTATGATGTCATAGTCAGATCATTAATGCGTTTCTGCCTGCAGTGATTTCATTACCCCAGGACTTCTGTTGAGCACAGATGTTTTATACCCGGGATATTTGGAGAAAGAAATACAATAGGCATTTTAGGAAATCTGTTTATGTGATCGTTTAATTTAACACTAAAATAAGTGATTATGTGAAAAGAAAAATACATTTCATTGAAGGTGTATTGGTTTTCCAACTCAATTCTATACTAGCCAAATACAAAACCTGAACCATGTAGATATCTTTTAATTACGCATCACAGTTCTCTCAGTAGTAAACGTGCTTTATCGGTCCTGTCTTAGAAAGAAAAAAAAAATCCATTACGTAAGCAGGTTGATTTTGGCTGCTTTCTTTTATAAACACTTAACAAAGGCCATGCATTCTGTTTTTCTTCACTACGACAGACAAACGTAATACTGTTATGACAAGAATAAGATACATCTCAACACAGAATACAAAGTTATAGTCTGCTACTTTTTTCCTCTCTAACTATTATACAGTTGATTCATGCATCTTACGAAAACACGCCTAGACAAGCGCAAACAACAGCGTTCTGTTATAAGCCTCGAGGTGGTGATCAAGTTCAGTCTTATCTGACTCACGAATGAAAGTTTAGAAGAGCTAATAAGGAAAGACTGAAAATAAACATACAGATCCAATGCCATTTTTGGGACAAAAAGCTCATTACCGTTATCATTTTATCATTAGCGTTTTCATAACTGCACGTTTCACAGGAATCAACTTTAGTTTTATATTTATGGTCTTTAGTGGTTTATAATTATAGAATGCAAGATCGCAGTTATTTAATCCTCTGAGGCTTTAAAACAACACTAGAGTAGGAGCGGACGCAGGAGAAAGCAGTGGCTGGGATTTTCCGGGGGTCAAGGAAATTATTCTCAAGGCGAAGAGCGACTAGATGAGAGTCATCCTCATTCAAGGGGTCACAGATGGCATCTTCTGATATGTGCCTGTTGGATAAAAAACACTCAGGATCTTAAAGATTTCCATACATCACAAAAAAATCTGTTTTTCCCCCCATATTTTCAGAAAATGTATCTTGAATTGGGGAGCATCAATACCAAATTTGTGTATTTATACTAACTTAAAGGCTTCTGCTTCAAATCAATAATTAATGACGTCATTTTGAAAGTAATTCCACAATATGTTTATATATTGTAGAAATTTAATATATTTAACTTATGGCAAAATTTGGTGCAATTTGGTGAATGGCTAATATTCAGTAGTCCAATAGAAGTCTATCCATCTATTGTAAAAAGTGTTCCACATGGCTCGGGGGGGTTAATAAAGGCCTTCTGAGGTGAATTGATGTATTAGTATAACACAAATAACCTATACTTAAACCTTTATAAACAATAATCTCTTATTTTCCGCTAAATGTCATACTCATCTTCATGAAAGAGTGGCATCCAGTGGATGATGAAGGGAAAGTAGCACAAGATCAAGCGACAAGTTAAAAATGCGAAATTGCAGAGGTGATATATGTTTGTAAAATAAAATACTAAAGGATTTGACTTTCCTTTGCAGTAAACAAAACCTGGTTCTCATAAGTCTAAACTTATTCGCACCAGAGTTTACGCTACATGACTCTCTCGTGAACATAGGTATGGCAAGAGATTATAGTTTTAAATATAAATATATTGTTCTTACACAAATGCATCCTATTTAAGGAGGCCTTTATTTACCCCCTGAAGCCATGTGAGACACTTTTTAATATGGATGGATGCACTTTATTGGACTTCTTTTTGGCTATTGAAAAATAGTGAACACCCCTTCACTGCCATTATAAAGCTTGGAAGATCCTGGACGTTTTAAAAATAACTGACGAAAAAAAAAACATGCACACCTAGGATGGCTTGAAGGTAAGTAATTTATGGGGTACATTTTTGGGTGAACTATCCCATTGAATTTGAGTTTAAAACAATCATACGGCAATTGGAAAGGAAAATAAACTTCTTTTTCAAGAGAAATCTGAAATTGTCTTTGAAGCTATGTAATTTGTTTCAATTGCTGTTTAAATCTAAGATAGTACTCAAAGTCACAGTACATTGCGTCTGTGGAAATTATGACAACCTCATTAATCTTTGCAGGAGGCAGAGTGTACCTTATTTTGTTGTTGTTAAGTCGTAGGAAATGTAGCGTTGTCATCTCATTAACTCCCATTGGAATAGACGTAAGCTGGTTATGGTCTAGACAGAGTTCAGTCATAGTGTTGAAGGTGCCAAAGAAGGACTCGGGCTCAATAGCATCACCGTCCAGCTTGTTGTAAGAGAGGTAGAGGTACTCCAGGCCAGGCTCCATGTGTGCGAACACATATCCTGGAATGCGTTCGATCTGATTCCCAGCCAGCACCAGGTGAACCAGGGACTTCGGCAGGAAGGATGGAACCAGGTAGAAGTTGTTGTGCGAGAGATCTACAGATTCCAGGTTCCTTTTAGATACAGTGAGAAAAGGCTAAGTGTTCATGGGTTTTAAAAAAGGGGGAAAATTCAGCTTTTTTACTTCTGGAAAATGGACCACTTTTCAGTTCTTCCAAAGGACTATTGTGCTAAAATCTAGCACCACTTTAGCATGTACTCTTTCAGTGCAAATACAAACAAATAGAAACAAATGTCTTCGATTTCAATTTTCATTTTTTATGAAACAGAGCAATATTTGCTTAAACAGTGCTTTCATTGTTAACCTTCATGAGTACACACACCTGTGATTAATCCAGGCTAAAGGTGCAATGCTTGACTCATCTAATTTATTATGTCTTAGCACAACGACGTTGATGTTTGTGGTGTGGTTGAATGCCGTTTCAGAGATTTCTTCGATCAGATTGTTTTCGAGGTACAACTCCTAAATGTCAAAGAGAGTATGAAGTGAATTGTACAGTTTGCGCCATTAAATACAATAAACAGAAACTGTTGTTACTTGACAATGCAATTAAATTTGTCTTGAGCAGTTTCAAATTACTCTGTGGTAAAGTCATGGGGTTGGTTTGCCATAATTTGCTGTTTAAGTGCCACTGGTTTCCCACAGGTACTGTAAAACCAGTGCTGGTTTATAGCCCACAAACTTGTATGCAATTAAATGAACAAGATTGTTTGACAGCAGTCTTGATGTTCCTTGACTCACCAGCAGAGATGCAGGTAGGCCCTGAGGAATGGTACGGAAATGGTTTCTGCCCAAGCGAAGGTAAGACAGCTCTTTGAGGGGCTTAAAGGCCTGTGGATTCACGTTACCTTCACTGAGCAAGTTCCCCTCCATTTCCAAAGTAACCAGACTGCTGAGACCTTCCAGGAATTATGAAGCAGTTTGTGAAAATATTGTGCTTTTATAGTGCAGCATTAGATGAGGAACATTTCATGCTAGTTGATTAAATGTCAGCGTTTTTATAGATGCTTTAATTACTCTAACATTTTCTATATAGCGATTTTGCGAAACTGTTTTACCTTCAAAGCTGTTTTCTTCAATTTCTTTTAGATTGTTCTCATTTATCTTGAGCTCCTGGAGTGTTGATGGGAGCTCAGAGGGAATTTGTTCCAGAAGGTTTCCATCCATGTACAGACGAGACAGGAATTTAAGACCCTTAGAAAGAAAATCACGTCATTAATCTTGATGTGCGAAAATATAGGTCAACAATAAGCTGTCGAATCCTTCACTGAAAGTTTTCCACTTTCTGGCAATGCTTTGGATGCTTATCTTTCGTTAGTGACAGGTATCCATATGGCGAATCCATGACTGTATTGTATATCTGATCGTAACTCCAAGCTTTCTGTAATGTCGGGGTATTGTATAAATATTCTATATTTTTCTATACTTGCCATTTGTTCAGATCATGGCCATATTTCTACTGGTTCGAGCCCAGCGAAAATAGGAAAGACTAGCATAGCATAACCTCTGTTGTTTCTCTTGAACACATGCCATGGAATTTTGTTTTTATTTGAAAGTCTGTACAAAAAAAAGCATGACTACAAGTGTCAGGTACAAGTTGGTATAGTGTGTCAGAGTAGGATTTGTGACTTCTGTAAAAGCCACATGGCTAAGAACAGAGCAAAATGTTGGAGCTCTGTTAGGTTTGCAGATGGTACTGTTTTTGCATGGCTTTTAAGCGTTATGGAAGAAACATTTGCCTCTCTAATTCACCCAAGTTCAGCTGGAAGACATGAAGTAATTCATATGAATTTCTGAACAAAAGGGCAGCAGGGGAAAAGTATTTTCTCGAATGCCAGAATGCTGCAGCATGATCCTTAAAAAAAATATATGTACATGAGTAAATTTACACTTAGGATGGGTCCATTTCATGTGGACCGTCAGATTATTTACATTTATTATTATCTGTCTACGTTACGCAGACTTTAAGGACTTGTTCTGCAGAATTGCGGATCACATCAAGACATTATTCACCTGTTTTGGAGGCATTTGAGATCTTTTCATATAAAGCCTAATGCAATTAACTAGCATGAACATGTAGAGTATTTGCACCATTTTTTGCACCACAGCCATTCAGTATCGCATCACTTGTGGCATTTAAAAACAAAATGTGCAATGTTTTGCCATCTGAGCAATTGCAAATGTGACTAGAAAAAAAGCAAGAAAATTGCTGTTGAATCATTTGGGTGGCCACAATGTTTCTCTTGCCAGAAGGATGTTTATGTGTTCTTTATTTGCAGAATATGGTAAAGTAGTATTTTAACTTACTTTAAATGCTTGGGGGTCTATGCCAGATGACACGATCTTGTTTTTCCCAAAGTCTATCCACTCTAAGTTGGGAATGCCATTGAATGCTCCAGCAGGGATGGTTTTGATTTCATTGCCTGTAATTTCATAATGCACGACAAGTTATCGAAATTAGCCTCATTGAGATCTGTAAACATGGACGTGGACTGTGTAAATACTGGCGTATGCACTGATTTAGTCTTAATTTCTTGCATGTGTCTTAGTTAAGTGATCTAAGATTCATTGCAGCGCCTGTATGTCTTTACGACCTGTGAAGGGGTTATGCGGGGTTGCGGACTTCCTCACCCTGTAGGCTGAGTGATTTGAGCTCAGGGATGGACAGCGGAGGTATACCCATCAGTTTAGCGTTTTCACACGTGACAGTGACGTCAGAGATCGAACAACCTGGAGGCAGCAATGTGGTAACCATCTCCAATCCCTCCTCTGGTTCAGGTCCTTCCTCGCCTGGTTCATGGTCCTCCTCGTCTGGTTCGGTTGGCTCTTGAAGAGCTAAGAGTGGAGGAGGGTGTGCTGCTCTCGTTGGTGGCACTGGTGGCATTTGGAAAACGTCCCCTCTCAACCAAACCAGGTCCTCATCTTCAGTGGCCTCGTCTCCGCGGAGTCCTTCCTGCGCACGTTCGGCGGCTTCTTCCAGAGCTCTTATCATCTCTCTTTGCTCCATCTCCAACTTATGAGCCCGGTTCTCTTCAGCCCTCCGCTGTTCTTCCATCCTTCTTTTCCTTTCTTCTGCCGCTGCTCTTTCCTCTTCCTCCTCTCGTAGCCTCCTTAGCTCCTCCTCTTTTTCTCTGGCTTCTTTCGCTTCTTTTAATTTCCTCTGTCTCTCAGCTTCTTCTTTCTTCTGCTTCTTCCTCTGCTTGCGTTCAGCATCTTTTTTGCGAATCCGTTCCTCTTCGTCCTTTTTTAGTATTTCTTTCTTATCTCTTTGGCTTTGAGATATTTCAGTATAGGGATCGCCGAGTTCATTGGAAGAAGGATGGTCACCGGAAAACTCAGGGGCATCGACAACTGAGAATGTGACAATTTTGGATTTATAAGACAAGGAGAAATCAAACATTAATTTATTTATAAATATATAGTGGCAGTTCTAATGCCGTAATTTGTTGTAACTTTAATTGTTTTTCCAAACCTGGGTCAATGCAAATTGGGCAGCACTCTCCGATTGGTTGAAATTTGAGTTGGCACTGCAAGGTGGGACACAGTATTCGGTCGCAGACCACCTCACCGCTGGAACACAGGCAATTCACGCATGGCTTTGGAGACCACACCGTTTTATCGTACATGGTGATGCCTCGAAATACACAGTGCTCTGATTTTGCTGGAATAGTTATACAAAAAAAGAAGGAAATGTAAAAATTTTATAAATATACAGCCTTTCAGGAACAAAAATTAGCTTTGCTTAAAGGGATAGTTCACCCAAAAAGGTCAATTCTATCATTAATTACTCGCCCCCATGTAATTCGAAAGCCATAAGACCTTCGGTCATATTCAAAACACAAATTAAGCTTTAAAATAAAGCTTTAATTTCTACATTTAAAGACACATGCCTCTTTTTATTTAAAATTTCCTCCTCTCCTAGAGTTAAACAGTTGAGCTTTAGCGTTTTTGAATCCATTCAGCCGATCTCCGGGTCTGGTGGTAACACTTTTAGCTGTAGCTTAGCATAGATCATTTAATCTGATTAGACCGTTAGCGTTACCCTCAAAAATGAACAAAGAGTTTCTATATTTTTCTTATTTAAAACTTAACTCTTCTCTAGTTATATTGTGTACTAAGTCGACGGAATATCAAAAGTCTTACGGCTGAGGAATGTCATGAAAGTTGCGATTTTTTTTTTATTTTTTTTTTGCAGGTCGATGTGGCTAAGAACTACTCTCATTCTGCCGTAATAATCAATAAACTTTGCTGCCATACCATGGGTGCAGCAGCCGCATTGATATTACGTTTGTGAAGAAATGTTGCAATTAAATCATTACAAAGCATCAGTTCAGAGCAAGGAATTGGTCTGATTTGATTTTGCTTTAATTACGATAGCTTGAAAATGTCTCAAGGCTGCAACTTTCTATGTTGATTTGATTAAGTTATTTTAAAATAATGATTAAAATGTAAAAAAAATGGCTCAAATAGACAACAAAAGCCACAGTTTGCATTTACAGGGTAGATTTTGGAAACTAACATGTGTTAATGACCATCTTGGCAATGTTGGCATCCAGTATGGATAATCTAGATGTTAAAATGGCTATATAAATTATCGCAATACTGTTTTGCACTTGGCATATATGTATCTTTTCAACATCTGCATTCTTGTCTAGGGAGATCTTAGTAGTAAATGGTGTCCGCATGCTAGCAATACAGTAGTAAAATGAGTTTGCTGGGAAGTAGTGTTTCTTTCTGTTTTTATGGGTTCTTACTAACCACAAATGTGCTGTTTTTCACATAAAAATTAAAATATACATTGAGAGTCCTCAAAATGCGTTGTAGCTTAGGGTCACACTGGTCTGTTCACTCACACTTCTTTAGCTACTCATTTGTAGGAAATTCAGATCTGTTATTGACTCTAATGCGAAAGACACTGACAGTGTGTTGTTTTTTCACCAGTGAAAGTTGGTTGTGAGTGGATGCAGTGGAACTGCAGTGTCTAATCATGTGGTCAGTGTTCAGAACTGACTTTTACCACCTTGGGCAGAATGGTCATGTACTATATCATAAACAAACCAATGTGATCGCATTTTGAAGACTCTCAATGCATACTTGAGTTTTTATGCCTTTATGCATTTACAAAATCTACTGTATTTAGTAGATTAAAAACTCTTGTTTTAACATTAAAAGATACCATAAACCAGTCATTATTCAACTTTTTGGTCAATATAAATTATGAATAGTTTCTAAACTGAGAAACGACTTTAACTTTATTTACACTGACCTGCAGTCACTTCGTAGTTTGGCTCCATTGTGTTCTTGTAAGAATCGATAAAAATAGATCCATCTTGTCCATTGCTTTCTGCTGCCGTATTTGACGTCTGTTTTCTTGCTCGTTTTGGTTTGACACCTCGTCTTCTACCTCGTGCCAAGGGACGTCTCTGATCTTTTGCGAGGCTGAAGGTCAGACAGGCAAGGAGTGACAGTGCCAGAATCAAGTTTAGTCTCATGGCTGAAACCTGTGGAATAAAACAGAGGCATTTCAGCCGTACATGTTCCTCATATAACTCTGTTAATGTATACTGTCAGCATACACATTTCCATAATGATAAGTTACGGCATCACAGGTGATCCAGCCTTTTAACAGCTTGACCCTGGAGAGCCAGACAGCTTTGAAGGAATAGTAGCCTTTAACACCTTTACTGTAAGAGTAAAGAGTAAAACTGTTATTTGGGAGTGTGATGGGTGGTGTTTAGAGGACTGCAGGAGGTTTTAAGTATTATGTTCAAATGTAACAATCATAGCACAACTTTTAGTAAGAACAGACTTGGTCTTGATGATATTTAAACTCTCAGGTGGGAGCTAAAGCTTGTTTGTGCAAGTTGTTTTGTTTTTTTTTTTTAAGAAAATTTGTATAAATGTTTGGATCAAAATCACTAACTCCGGATATTCCAATGTGGCCATATTAAATGATCTAAAACATTCCAATGAATCCATATGTGCGCACACATTGCTATTCATTAGGTTTTATTAATAGTGTTTATGGTCAATTCAGTCAGTTTAGTTTGTTGCAGCCACAGTTCAGCTCGTAAAAACAGTCATTTAGAACTTAAATATAATTCACAAGACTTGGCTTAAAGTCTTTTAGAAAGTCACTGTTTTCTGAGTTGTGAACAATGTATTCGTTTAAATTTCAATTACTATTGGAGTGGAGTAGTTTCAAATTTAATTATTAACAGAATTGTAACAAAATCTTCTGCCCTTAAAATTGAATGTTCCCAATTGATTACAAATTATTAGTATAAATTTCAATTATTAGTCAAAGCTTTAAAGCTGGTAGCGGGTTCTGAATTGCGGATGAAGTTAAATGATAAGTGGAGTAGTAAAGGAATTATTAGTGGAATTTATTTTATTTTTTTTTATTTGAACGTAGGAATTGCGAACAAATTCTAACATTTAAAATGATAGTTTACCCAAAAATGACAATTACGCCTTGTATTACTCAACCTCATGCCATAAGACCTTTGTTCATCTCTGGAACACGAATTATGAAGAATTTTATGATAATTTTCGGAGAGCTTTTTGACCCTGCATAGACAGCAACACAACTGACACATTCGAGGCCCGAAAAGTTAGTAAGGACATTGCTTCAACATTGCTGAAAGTGCTTCAACTTTAATTTATTTGAGTGCAAAGACAAAAACTTGATTCAACTATTTTTTCTCTTTTTCTTCGTGAATTGTTTTTTGTCAGTTTACAAGGAGTTTGTTACCATTCCACTATATTTAATTTGAAAATATATCACTTTTTCCTTTACATGTTGGAGAATCTATATTTTTGTACAGATCTGTTACTTGCATCACAAAGTTGAAATATCTTGCAGAAAAACAGCCATGCCAGACAAGGAAAAGATGACGACACCGGTTTCCCTGACTTACAGTAATGGGAAACGAGAATGAAATCAACAGCTGAGCAATGCTGATATGAGTGCAGGGGGGCGTCTACAAGCGTCAGTCTGACCCTGAGGCAAAGTCATACGGTTAGCATTAAATCAGAGCTGTGGTAAGATGAAGCCAAAAAAAAAAAAACACCCCAGAAATGTAGACGAGGGGGGAAATGTTTTAATTAAGCTGTTTAGGATGACCAGGCTCAGATGGAAAGAATCTATAAAACCTACAGCTTAGACAGCGAACGAGAGGGCTGTAATATACTGCAGTGAGTAAAAACATCCTAGCAGGGCGTGCGTGATATGGGGTCCCCCTCTCTCAATGCTGTAATGAAAACCAGGTACAGTAAAGCAATAAGCACTTTTACAGTCCTGCAGCTGTACGCTAGCGCTTCAGCGATGAGACAGACCTATATCCGAAGACATTTGTCGTCACTCCATCTGCAAATGTCTCGGTGTTTAGCGAAGAAGTTCCAAACTGCATGCAATAAGAAGTTTTAATCTATAAACCCGTAAAAAAATGTGACATGCACCCCGCAGATGGAAAAAGAGAACAATTAGTGTTTCACAAAAAAGTGGTTTACGACATTACTGAGGGTGAGAGCTGAAAGAGAGGAGAGAGTCGTTTGTACGTTACCACTGGTTTCGGGCGGTTTTGTGAGGCCAAATATTTCCGCTCTTTCCCCAAAAGCTGTGGGATTTGCCAGCAACACAAGAAGTGTGTGTGCGTCTGCTCCGCAGCAAGAACGCTGATAAATGTCAAAAACAGACAGGGGCTGCTCTAGCGTTTAGTCGAGACTCGCTCGGGCAGAACTTCTCCAGTTCTGTCTCTAAAAGTTTCAGGCAAATGAGGGTCATGACAAGATACTGCCTCTCTCAGGCGAAAGAGCTTGGTGATTTTGTGCGCCCTAATTACTAGGCTACGAAGGGCACTGTACTCAAACAAAGAGGTGGCATCTGGCTTGTCATTAACGTCTCTGTAAAAACATTGTGTAAGTGCAGAAAATGGGCTGTTAATGCACACATGTTAATGCTTGAATAAGCTGATCAGAGGATGTCTGGACTGGTTTTTAAGTTTTCTGGATGGGTCTTCAAGTCAGCCCCCTACTGCCCAGTAAGACGGCCCCATCTCCCATTTCAGAGGGTGGGCATGCTGAGCCAAGAAGAAAGATCTCAGTTTTCTCGTCTTTCAGATTTGTTCGCGAAGGGGTCGTGGTCAAGCAGTCGTGTGCTATAATTAGATTGGCATGCTCAAACGTTTTCTTCTGTTGTCTATTATTTCTCATAATGCCTCAAAAAAACTCTTGAAGGATATATCAAGGCAATCAGTGTCTGTATTATATATGATTCAAAAACAGAAGCTGATAACAAAAGTTTTAGACGAAATCTGGCCAATTAGTTTGTATATCCTTCCTCCGCCAAGGGAAGCTAATCATGCTTTGCGTGACCTAACTGTTGCGTAATAAGGTTTATAAATATATACGTTTTATTTGGCACACAGGGAAAACTGTATTCCGGACTAGTTACTGCATTTGTACTGTTAGAAATATTAAACGCTCACAAAAGATATGCCATTGTTATTTTAGTCACAGATTCATTGTCCAGTTATTTGCAAATCTTTGTTGTTAAAGGGTTGTTAAAACTTTAAAATAGTAGCGCAAATACTCTCAACGCATTTTAAAGTTTGGCATTTTCGGTAAATAACCTTGCAAAAACTCCATGCTTTTTGCTCTCGGGGTTAAGCGCGGACAAACTCATAGATGAACAGATGAGTTTTTCGACATTTTCCAGAGCCTTCAGAAAATTAAACAACCTCCAGATTTTTGCAAACACATCCAGCCTTAGATTAAAGCCGATATCACTCTTACACGACTGAATGTGTTGTCTTTCCCAGCAACATCTCATCCAGTATAACGTGCATCATTTTGAACAATTTCCGAAAGGTTTTGCAGTCTAGTCCCGGTCAGTCCTTAGCGACAGAACTGCAAACAGATGAGTTTTATGGTACGCAGATCAAAAGAGAGTTTAACTGTAGAGTGAAATGAATGGTGTAAGATGTTTCAGCACCGTAGGATGTTTTGACTTGCCATCAGGTAATGACCGGAGCTTAGTGACTCAACCAGCTGGAATGAACAGCTGCGACTGTTCACTGTTTGAATGACTGTGCGTGAACTTTCTTTATACATGTTCCTTGCCTTAATTGTGCCTGATTCATTGGTTTACATGAATCCAAAGGAAAAATACCATCTTCAGTATTTTTCTTCAAAATAAACGTACTTGCTCCGCCTCCGAAATGGCTTTCCTGTTCGGATGATGCCAGCGAGTCAGTCCCATCCTTTCAAATTACCTGTCCTATACCCCTCTTCGACATCAAGTCCCTCCCTACATACTCTTTTCATGAATTTCTCACACACTTACTGTTCACGTCTTGTTAAGTTACGAGGATTTGACGTTCTTCTAGTTCTGTTTGGTTGTCGACCCAACCACATGACAACATCTTTTCTTAAACTCACCAGAGGATGTTGAATGTGTTTTTAAAAAAAATATCACTCTTTCCACAGATGGATTCCATTGGTTAGAATGGTCTGTATAATATCACGGGCCATTTAAGATGTACTTTGAGACCCAGTGGACTTTTTTCACACACATGCCTCGCACCATGATAATGTCTGTCAAAAGGCTGGACTGTGTTTTTTGTTGCGTTCAGACATCTCTTTCCACTGCGGTAATGTCGGTTTGCTTCAGCATCTGGTTCAGTATATTTCCTTATGGAACTTTTAACATAATGGAAGATTTTATGCTGTGCCAGAGAGCTTAAGCACTCAGCGGTGGCATGTGTATAGTCAGCGGTTTTGTGTTTCTTTCCTTTTAGCTGGGTACCTCAAAATCGCCCTCAGGGCATTTTAGATTAACAGTTCGGTTTCAGGTCGATTTGTCGTTAACAAACCTCGGTGTAAATGAAATAACGATTTAATCAGCGCAACCTGTGCATTGAATATGCAACTCCAAAATGTCTGAGGATTGCAGCTTTTCTGATTTCTCTAGGCAAGTTTTTAAACGATCCAACACAGCCAGACAGTATTGGCCTCTGAACAAGCTCGGAGACTCTGGTTGTCCTGTCTGGAGCTTTAATAACTGTTGACAGGGATCCGTGGAGAGTATAACATGTCGCTCCAGGATCAGACAATAGAGGTACAGAGTTCAAATAATGGCTGGGTTGTGTAACGGATGCTAAATTAATGGCTTAGTACAAGGAAGCCTTGAAGCCTTTGGTCAGACCACGTTTACCGAAAATAGTGGTGTTCTTTAAATAACTGTAAAATATTTTAGATTAGCAAATCGAGAGAAAATGCTTCATGACGTTGTTTACAACGGGGGGGAGGGGGTTGAAAGTCTTGGTCATTAATCACTTACCCCCATGTCGTTCCAAACGTGCTTTGTTCATTCTTCAGAACGCAATTTAAGATATTTTTGAGGAACACTCCCAAGTAAAAAACACTCTCAAGGTCCAGAAAGTATGAAAGACATCTTCAGAAATAGTCCATCTGCCATCAGTGGTTCAACCGTAATGTTATGAAGTGAAGAGAATACTTTTTGTACAGACAGAAAACATAAATAATGACTTTATTCAACATTTTGGCACCTTAGCGCCATTTTGGAGCTGAATGCTGTTATGCACAATACAAGAATACACTGTATCCGTTCAAATCAAAGCATAACTATACGTAGAAGACATATCCTTGTGGCACGGCTGACAGAGAACAGCGTACGCTATTTGCGTTCAGCTGATACTCTCCAAAATGGTGAAATAATTAACAAAATAGAGTTTGAAAATGGAGTAAAGACGTTATTTTGGGGGGAAGGTATTCTTGTAGCTTCGTAATGCTACGGTTGAACCACTAATGACAGATGGATTATTTTTGATGATGTCTTTCATACTTTTCTGGACCTTGACGGTGTTCATTACTTGGCAGTCAATGGGACAGTCACAAGCCTCACAGTTTTCATGCAAAATATCTTAAATAAACGAACAAAGCTTTTATGGGTTTGGAACTACATGTGGTAATTAATTAATTAATGACAAAAGCGCCCATTTATAAACACATATCTGAACAAAACGAATTAAACCTGTGCCAAAAGTGTGCAAGAAATAAACTGGAGAGAATAGAGTCATTGTGAGTAAATACTAATTACATAACTCACTGACTGACCTGAATCAGTGTGTACATGTAAAAATAAACATTTGCAAAAATGTTAATGTCTCGCTCTAAAAACGAAACGGTGTTTAGTCTTCACAGGGTCGTGAGGAACATCACCATCACAAATTCAAACAGGTTTCGAGATGCTCTCTTAGAGAAAGTCTCAGTGTTTAGCAGAGGAAATGTCAAGTTAATGGTGTAACTGACAGTATTTCCCAACTGTGTAATGTGGGAATTGGGAAAAAATTCTGGAAAGTTCTGTTGTCCAGTGGGAAAGTCTGATGGGTTTGTCTAAGGCTTTTGTGACATCATGGTGTGAATTATCATTAGTTTTTAATTACCTAGTTAAAATGCAGACAAATGAGGAGTTAATTTTAAAAGCAATTTAATTAGACGCCGTAATTACGTATTAAAACACATACTGAGTATCTTTACATGTTTTAATATGTAATTAAGGGATGGGGGAAGTAAGGGTATAATTTCTAACTGTATTTTGTGGTTTCTGCAAAAGACAGAGAGATGAATATGTTTTTCTTCTTTTATTTTATGTCAGTATTAAATGGTTCTGTGTATTCAATCTTCTCTTCTGTGGTTCAAAGTCCTGAACGCAAGACTATTAAAGGTCTGTTACTCAACTAATTATTAAAAAACAATTGCTGTATTACAGGAATAGTGCACTTAAATTCAGTGTGTTATCTTCTAGATTATTTTTCAGTATCATTGACTTAAGTCTATTCTGTGCACTAGTTGATCTAATGTAAGAAAACTCTTATGTTTAAGAAGACTTTTGAATTTGCATGTATTCGTTTAGCAGATGCTTTTATCCAACGCCACTTACAAAAGAGGAACAAAAGCAATTTGTCAAAAGTGTAAACTGATTTATGAGACCTTTATGTTGCTTTTTGGTGAATTTGGAGACTAAAAGTCCTTGCTCACTTTGACTGTGTTTGAATATTTCATCATGTGCTTGCCAAGACGTTCTTGAGAAGTTGTCGTTTTGTGTCGCAAGACAGAAAGTCAAAAAATAGGGGGGGAAATAAATCATAGCATTTTCGAGTAATTTATTCCTGACATCAAAGCTCTGCGCAGACTGTGACTTCAGTGTGTTCTTGTTATGGAGCAAGCTCCACTTACGATTACGCAAATCTCTAACATGTAAATTTCTCCACATATTTTGTTCGTAAGTGTCTTGTTATCGGCCGATGTTTTGGAACCAGGTTGCTGTGGGGCAGATGAAATCTGTCGGGGTTTGGATCCCTTTAACAAATAAGTGGTTTGTTTGGCAGGAGAAGTACCCAGACGTGGTCAGCCTTCCAGAGGGATGCCGATCTGAGCTCATGATTATAAGAAGTCCTCAACTTCAAGGGTAGGTTGCATCAGCTAAGAAAGTGAAATGGAAATGTCAAGTACATCACTTCTGCTGTTTTCCATCTGTTGATGGCACACGAGAAACGTATTATGTCAAGTGCCTGTACTTTTCTATGGTGACCAGGGCTGATATATCCAGCTTACATGCTTGAAATATAAAGAGAGTCAATGGCTGTATGTTTCTCAGGATCTCTATGACTATATTCTGGAAGATCGATGTGTCCATGGAAGGAGTGGTAAAGCCATCGCTTGAGCTTCTGCTGAAAATGCCAGACCAGGGTAAGATTAACTGGGTGATGAGTGAAAAATACTTAGTGTAAGGGATAACGTTGAATCACGTTTAACCAGTTTATTCTGCTTATTAAATAGATAAAAAATCTTGAAAGGCATTTTTACTAGACTCTAAAACTAGCTATTTTTTGATTAGCATGATGCTTATTCTGGCTATTCTACCTTGCATTGTAATAAAAGAGTCCACATGAAAATAGTCATGGGAATGGTTAAATATTATGGCCATGGAATATGTCTTTTTTGTTTTCTCCTGATCTGTGGAAGTTATTCTCTGAAAGCTACACAACTTAAGCACTAGGTGGCAGTAAACAACTCATGGTTTATGACTTTGTCCGATCACAAGATAAAATCATCATCACATAAAAGTTTAATATCAAGAGAAAATTCATGAAAATGAGAAAAAAAACTGTTAATTTGAGATGAGAATTAAAAAAATATAAATACATAAATTTGTGATCAGAAGGAAACCTTCGCTAAGATAACAAGAAAATTATGTTTTGAAAAGAAAACTTTCGTTATGTCAACATCACAAGAAAAGTAAGTTGTGATCACGAGAAAATTTAAGTCGTGACGAGTCGAGATCATGAGAATATTGATCACGGGAATACTTTCATTATTTTGAGATCAGTAGAAAATTAAAGGAATTGTTCACTCAATTTTTATTTTTGGGTGAACTATTCCTTTAAATCATAAACTTGAGAAAACAAGGAGGAAAACTAAAATAGTATTTTCTTGCGATTGACCAATCAGCATTAAGTATTGTATAATTTTAATCAGTGTTTTACAAGGATCTAAAATGTTTTATTTTGTTTTCAGCTCGGGAGTTTGACACCCAAAAAGTGATGGAAAATGGCTCGGAGTACTTTCAGAGCCTCCTGCGGGTTCTCGGGGTGGAAGCATCCATCGAGGGCTTGATAAGAACTGTGTTTGTGAGAAGTCAAAAAGAATAAGCCAACATTCAAGCAGTGAGATCTTCATGTCTAATCATTTTATTTGATATAAACACCTGTACAATCACCCTTTAGGAACTACACATTGATGCCACCTGTACGTGTCAATCTTGTTCTTTCTTTTTTTTATTTGTTACACATGATATGCCCTCACTTGTATGGAAATATACATCATTAGACAAGAGCTAGAAAAATAAATAATTTTAAATACAAAATGTTTGACAGCAAAATCCACTTTGTATTGTCAAATAGTTAAATTTTAACATTAGATTCCATCACAGAAACTGTGATCTTCCTTTCTTTTCTCGCTTAATAACAGAATTAATGTCCATTCCTACCTACATAGTGATTATAGATCTTTATTTCATTAGAACAACACAACGCCACCACCTCAGACTCGTAATATCTCTGGTTCAAAAGGGGAAAGATGTTAAAACAAAGGCAAATGCAGCACTTTCTGATCAGTTACGTCATCAACACATGACATCAGTCAAACAAACGCCATCAGATCGGCGATGAAAAGGTTTTCGCTCACAGGTAAGGCGTATTAATACTTCTCTTGACACCAGTTCACAGTTAAGACAAAGGGGAGTGTGAACACAGTTTGGCAATGTTGAATGTTCTTCCATGTAAAATGCAAACACTCTTCGCCTGATGGGAACTGCATTGACGACTTTTGAGTTAAGCAAGCCGACGCAGTTTGCATCACGCTAAAAAAAAAAGAGGTAAACGGGAGTGTGAGCACCACTCACGTCACAGTACATTGTAACAATATTTCCCATAACAAAGGTGACCATGAAGTGCCATCTTTAGTGTTAGTTACACCGTAAAATCTGAGCAAACTGTCTTATACTAGGGTTGTTTTTACAATCAATACGATCAAAGATGCCCAACTCGTGTCACGTTAAAGCAACACTAGCGTTTCTGTGGCCTACACTGCTTCTCTGAAGAAAAAAAAAACTGTTCATCACTATTTGGAAAAACTGCTGGATCATCCATTTTTATTGTGCTAGCAAAAACTGGTGTGCTGTCCATCTTTGGTCGGCTTATGAAATATGTCTGGCTCTGCAACCAATTACGGCCATTAAAACCGAAGCCAAACGTAACCGTAGTAGCGTTCAAGCTGCAAGGGGTGGATTCCTCTGGTTGTTTTCTGCTCTGGGATTTCAAAACAGATGACAACTAAGCATATCAGTGTCAAATTTAAGAGACAAAGCCACCGTTGATGGACAAACACGGACGATTTTTCATTTTACAGCAGTATTTCTGGAAGAAACAGCGTTTGATGTTTGAAATGATGGACTTAAAAGTAGTAGTTCAACCAAAAAATTACCAAGTTTTACAAATGTCTTTCCAAACTTATGAAGGACCATGTAAAGAAGTTCCAAATAAAGCAGCACAGGACTTGTGCACTATATTTCACATCTTCTAAAAATCATACAAATTTCACTTAGGATTGTTCAAAAATGTTACTGTCTTTGACAATACCTTGTTGAAATTAACTGACGAGCTGCGTAACAATTTAATCAAAACTGATTTGCGAAAACATGAGGGTTAGTAAACAATGGCCATTTTTTTATTGTTATCGTGAACTACTCTTCAATAAGACACTTCGATTTGTATACAGCAGTTACGCCAGCCAAGCGTACGTTACAAAAATACACTTTCAGTAGCAAGTAATATCATTAGGCTTATCTTCTAATTTATATAATCTATCGTAGGGGTAGTGACGTCATTAACACGACCTCATTCGCTAGCATGCAACAGGTCTGTGCTTGTCAGTATAACTCCAGCTACTGTAGCTCTCTGAGGGTCAGTGGTTTGAGGAGCTCTAGGGATGTAGTTGCGCTAAAAACTCAAGTACTCTTCTGTTTTTGAATTCCAAACTGCCTGTACAGCGGCTGCAGACACGGCCAAGCTGATGCACGGTAAAACGTTCATTAGGGAAAATCGCTGTAAGCGACTTTTGGCACTTGGAAACCACAGTAGCACTGCTGCGTGCGAGATACACCCAACAGCACTGCACAAAAACACACACTCACACCCACCCTCCGTGTCCTTCCTTTTTTACAGCCAATGACTGACTCATTCAGGTATTCTGTGCTTTAGGAGACCAGCCCCAATGAGAACATCACCCTCGAAAAAAAAAAAAAACCCATCAGGTCGCTCTGGCAACAACTGCGAACGCTGACTTCACGTCGCGGAACTAGACAGACTAGCAAACAAAAATGACTACATTATATCACTATTTCATCTTCACTTCTAGGCATTTCTCAAGCAGCACTTGTGGAGGTGTCTCATACAGCATGGAAGAGCAGCGTGCACTCCTGCCTTTCCTTGTATAGACTGGAGGGGGGCGGGGCTTGCGTGCTTCGCAGGTAGTAATTGACGATTTTGGTGTCCAGCTTGTACTGGTGAGGGATGCCTTCATACGGTTTGGGGTCCAGGTCCAGGATGGAGACCGAATATGTGAAACGAGGCTTTTCCAAGTTCAACTGGTGTCTGGAAACAAAGCAAACGAAAAGTGATGGCAAATGTCGAGGAAGATAAGCGATTTAGAAGGCAGACAACTAACTTACTCCTCATCTTCTTCACAAGGTGCAAACGTGATCATGATTGAGCAGTCTTTGGCAGTCATTGCGACTCTATACTGATGAACCTGGAAAGTAACATCTGAGAGTTAATTTATTTTTTTAAACAAAGATTCTTAATTGCCGCCAAAATACATTCAAAATTAAACATCTCAGCATCACATGTTCACAGGCGTACCTTCCCCACTGCATATTCTATTGAGCCGTCATCTTCAGTAGGACAGTTTTTCACCGTGTCCATGAAGCTCTCATTATAAGGCCCATCTATCTGCAGTCGGTTTCTGGAGATGCAAACAAGTGGTGATTGGATGTGTTTAAAGTGCCTTTAGGCAAGTTTATTCATAAAGATGATGTGGCTTTGCATGGAAATCATCTCCAACCATGCTCCACAGGACCACCATGTGGCCGCAGTGCCTCATGACTCGCACTCGCAATTCACTAATGTGTCTTTTGCACCACCTAGTGTCTGTTCAGTCTTTCAGGGAAAGTAAGAAGTCTTACAATTATACAATGAAGTATATTATAACTGGGCTGGGTTCATCAACTCTTCCTGAATTATTATCAAATGCTTTCAGAGCATGTGAACAATGCATAGATCTGAAGTATTTGTCCAATATAAACTCTGCTCGGCAGGAACAAAACGTTCTCGCACTGGAGTATCGATCTGATAGATGAGTAACGTAACACTCAATATCCCAGATTAAAAATTCACCTTTCTTTCGGGAACTCTTCTAGATACTGCTCCACGCGTTTGTACAGAGGGTAGATTCCTTCAATATCCAGGTTATCCAGCATCTGGACTTGGAGGATTTTTGCAAGGATGCTGTCTTTAGGAAGGCCGTGGTTGCCTGTGAACACATGAACATGAGCTCAACGTGGTCTTGCGTAACATTTATGACCAACATAATTTCTACGCCTCAACAGTTATGTGTGTCATCAGTTTATTTTGTTAAACTATGTCAAGCACTTTTGCTCCAGTTCACTCCCACGCATAAAACTTGAGTCATCAGTGAAATGATTTCCATTGCACTTGTTTAGAAATATTTTGAAGGGTGTAAAACCATGTCTATTTAAAAAAGTCACTGCTGAAGTCCTCACCGTTGCGAAGCAGGTCTCTTGGGAAGGGACTGGCTTCACAGTGCGGCCTGCTCTCGGACAGGTGCACTTTCCTGGGCTCTCCTGAACGATTCGAGTCCCCGCCACTGAGCAGAGCGGAGCAGATGACCTGAATGAACTCGTTCAGGATGGCTTTGCCAGGCTGGTGGCCGTTATAGAGGCCGTTACTATGAGGGAAATAAGGCCGAAGGTGCTGAATGAGATCGTTCAGTTCGGGTTGCTGCTTGGCATCGTCTTTACAACTAAATATCAACTCTCCACCCTGAAACAACAAATTAATGGAACTCTATTATTTATCAACCAATTCGATTGAATTAAACCTATATATAAACACACATATGGTAGTTTGAATATTTAATTTTCTTTTCACCCCCAAAGTTGATTTACTGGTTTAAACTAGTCATAAATCAGCCTGGCTTAGCTAGGGGACTAGTTAAGACCAGTAAACCAGTTAAAACCTTTTTTATTGGAACTGATAGTAGTACTTCATTCGCATCAAGGATGATGAGTGTAACGATAAATGTTTTAATACTTCACACCACAACGATAACAATATTGTTGAAATCACCTTCAGTACGATTTATTTCAACAAATGAATGCTAAAAACAGAGACAGCCAATCAGAATCCACTAAAGAAATAAAATCAACCATTCAAGTCAGCAGATAACCCAAACTGCAGAATGTTAATATAGCTAATATTGTTATTGTTCTTGGTGTGAATGAATTCAAACAGAAGACCAACGTTGCGTCTGAAATCGCATACTCCCCTACTACATAGTATGCGAGAAGTACCAGAATGACCTGATTTCTTTAGTATGCATAAGATGGACACTTTGCTATCCCATGAGGCCACTGGAGAGGATGTGACACGTGACAACATCATGGCAGATGTAGTACCATCTGAATTCCATTCATACTATCCTCATTCATACTATATAGGCTGTGCTGTTTTTCAAGTTCAAATTCAAAAGTATCATCTACTCAAGTAGTATGCGATTTCAGACACACCGCAACTGTGAATCAGTAGGCATGACATCATCACTGTCAGTTACATTTCAAATGCTGAACATTCTATCAGCGGAATATTTTCAATCTTTAACCTGAAGTGTTCCATAACCAAAAAACCGTTTAAAGATATTAAACAACTGAGGATTGAATTAATTCTGGAAATTCATATTTACCTTAAAGATTTTCAAGTTGTTTTGTGGTTCCTCTAACAGATTCTTCAGTGCAACATACATTCGCTGTTTGCTCCTGGAATACAAGATTTTGAATATGATTTAGGTGTAAAATGAGTTCATTTTTAGTATTAAAATCTTTGCATCTTATTTATATTTTGACATGACAAGGCAATTAGAGATGTTCCTGTGACTAAAGCACTAGTACAAATCCTTCATGCATTATAGATTACAGGGCAGGTCTCACAGTGGTGACTCAAAATGTTGATGGTACTCCTTTTTTAAGCGGAAAAGAGTCAGTTGGGTTTGTTAACAACATTGGCTAAAGGTCGTACGATACAAATCCAGCTCTGATTTCCTGCATCGAGTGGCTGAAGCACTAACTCACCCTGAGAAGAGATCCAGAGGGCAATATCTGCTCAATCGCTTCCACTTCCCATTGGCTAACTGTAAAGAACAAACGTATTGTAAACTTATTGTAATGTGCGTTATTGTAAACTTTACAAACATCTGATTCTTGATTTTCTGCAACATAAGCTCATCTTCTATAGCCAAACCTCACAAAGAATTGATTATAAGATAACGCAGAGTGCAACCAGACGGCAGGATGTTTACACTACACCGCACCATCCTTTTTTTTAATTTAAAGCAGAAGTTTGATAAATCTGGCTTCACTTCCATAAACGTTTGGCAACGGCTAGATTTTCAATTGGTACTTGCCTTGTAATGCTGATGCATGCAGAATCTGCAAACTTTGCGCTTGCATTCCTTGGTTATGTGCCTTGAAAAGGGTAAAAATCCACATTTTGGCTAAGGAGGGAAAGGGAGAAATATGTAATTGTATCTCTGCATCTTGAGTTACACAATGAAGTGTTGTGAATAAGCTTCATGTAAAGAAGTTTAGTTGTTTTTTACGAACACAAACGAGCCATTCAGATCAGATTCACACCACCTTCCTCTGTTTGTTTGACTGACCATGTGATTAAATTCCACACAAATAGATTCAACAAGTCATTCGGCTACTGTGGTCTACTTCCCCAAGAACAAACCTTCGTACTACTAACCCCTAAAAAAAAGGGTTCTTTGTTATGATCCAACCCAAGAGTGTTTACACCCTAACGCCGTGAAGATACAGAAAAACTATTAACAACTGTCAGCAAGTTCAATGACCAGACATGCTTAGACATGTGACACCAAAGTCAACGCTTTCGAGGCGAGTTCTCGGAACGCTTACATAGTTTCGAAAGACAGTGTTTTGGAAACATGGGTATAACTGTTCAGTCAGTGTCATAATTTTGAGAAAAACTGTGTGAATTAGGATTATTATATAGTTCATGCTTTATTTACAATGAGATTTAATGTACATTTTCCTTGTGACCATGAGCAGCGGTTATTCATTTAATGATCAAATGATGGAGAAGGTGGTTGAAGGAATAGTTTGCCCAAAAAGTGGCTGAAAACGTACTCATTCTCAAGCCATGCAAAATGTAAATGATCCTCTTTTTTTCTATCTGAACAGTAACTCTAGATGAAAGTTCCCGCTTTTAGCGTGTTTGCACCACAGGAATGAGGAATGGTTATAGTTCTAGGAACCAAAATAGAGATAACTACATTTGCCTGTTGTCTGCAGCTGAGACACTATGATAGTTGTCATAAAAGATCTAGTCAGATTTTCATGGTTTCTCTGAACATGGCATCCTCTATTCGCTGGTTGCAAAAGCCGACCATTGTTGGCCGCTTTAGAGTTCCTGCTGCCGATGCGAATGCAACCAGGACAAATTGGTTCTCTAGGAAAGACCTTCCTGGCTAGTTCCTAGAACAAGGGTGTGAAGCAGGGCGAATCCTGCTTCAACACACATACCATGTAGCTTTCAAAAAAGCCTAAAAGACACGATTAGCTGGATCAGGTGAGTTCGATTAGGGTTGCATCTAAACTCTGCAGGGCTCCGGCCCTCCAAGAACTGTGTTTGACACCCCTGTCCTAAAAGTATATGAAAGCACGCCTATTCAGAGTCCAAACAGCTGATAAAAACTTCAAAGTAATCCAAAAGACGCATGTTTGCTAGAACGGTTGCTTCTGGCTAAAATTTGAGTCTTCAATTCATAACATTTTTCTTCTTTCCATAATCAGGATTGGAGGAAGCGTTATGGATTACGGGCTAGTATTTTGGCCAGAGGTGGTGGTTTAAAAAGTTTGGGTTACAAACACACAGCTTTTGACTTCATAAGAGGTTAATTGATGGATTGGAGATTATTTGTGATGTGGATTATCAACTGTTTGGACTCTCGTTCCAACGGCACCCATTCATGGCATGTAATGCAACATATAGCTGAGCGGTTAAGCTCAATTAGTGCATTTAAATAGGTGAATACCAGATTGTGGTAGTTGGCCTTGCTCTCAAACATCGCAGCTGCGCATGCAAATTCCCCCACCATCACGATTATAACAGTAGTGACGAACTGAGACCATACCATGTCAAACTGGACATGGAGTTCACCTTAATCTCAACGCAGATTGGAGGTCTGTGGTCTCTGAGGTGTTGGAGGGGAAGTTGGGTCAGGTTGGGAAGGCATAAACCACATCCGCTGAATGTGTCCATGACCTTATCACAGCGCAGCTCTGAGTAAAGAAAAGATCACAACACTGTCACGCAACATCAAACCCGGTCTACAATAGGGGCTGCATCTCACATAAACAAGTTTAGATAAACAACAGACTGCATTTTTTAGGGGTTGAATCTCAGGAAAACAAAGCCATGGAAAAACCTATTGATTTTTGCATAATGAAAATTAAGCCCATGTAGGATATTTATAGGTCAGTGACAAAAAGGGCCTGGCAAGATGAGAAACTTGTTTTAAAAGCATGCATCAGGTATTTTAAAATGTACACAGCATGTTTATTATGAATTAATTATAATATTCAGAACAATGGTGCTCTGCTTACTTTTATTGACTATTAAACAGTCCTAATGCATGGCTATGCCAAACCAGCTGATCTGATGTTTTAGTGAGAATTTTTTAACCCTTCACTATCCAATGACCCTCATGAGGTACAAACCCCATTCAAAGAAAGACATCAGGAGTGCATACAAGATCATTTCTTTGGTCCATTGTTTTTTTTTTTTTTTACGGTTATACCACATTGACATTTTTGCAATAATCTCTCAAAAATTAATTAAAACCAGAAATTTTAGACTTGGTCCACACAAAAAAAGAGAATGCATGCAATTAATTAATAACTCTTAAATTTCATTAAACCATACGGACACAAAAAAAATTAGCGTCACCAGTATGCTTTACTTTTTAGGTTTTTAGTAATATTCCTATAATAAAAGGATTTAGCGAACAAAATACAAAAATAAATGCAAAAATACTTCATTGAAGATAAAAAGAATAATTCATACCAGGTCGTTCTTGTTGGACCTTCAGGGACAGCTGTCTTACAAAGTCCAGTGGTAGTTTAACAACCTCCTGTGAACATTAAAGCCATGATTTTCATCTCATTTTCTGGGTCACAGCTTGTATTAAAGCAACTTAATGTAATAAATGTACATAAACGTCTTGGCTTACTCCACTGTGAATGTATTTCTCCCCCAGTAAAGGCTTCATGACATATTTACTATAATCCACGATGTTGAGGATGTGTCGAAAAGCTTGATCTGCCGTCTGGCACGACAGAGAAAGGAAAATGAACTGACACAACTCTGCATGTCAACCCAAACAGCCCAAGACCAAACATTTGAAGCTTATTTGCATTCACACTGTTGTAGATACTCTTTGTACCAAGACATGCAAATAACTTCCGATACAGTGCAAGATATATAGTGTTTAACCTTAAACATTGTGGAAATTGTTGACAAAACGTTGCAAAAATGGACTAATAAGTGACTATTTACGTCAATAGAACAATCGTTTGTGCATCAATATTTCAGTTACACTGATTCAAATGTATGAACTCATATAAACAAGCCAAGTACTGCAACTATTTATCCTACTGTACGATTAGAGAACGCCTTTCTCGCCGTGTTATGAATATTGGTCACAGTATGCATCCAATAAATCTTGGTCTGTAGCTATTTCTATGTTAGTTCTCTAATTAGCTGCTGAATCTGATAGTATTGTATCTTTCATAGTGTAGAAATTCGGGAAGTAATAACATTCGGTAGTGTCCATTTAGGGAAGTTTTACCTGTCGTGTGTGTGCCGAGTCTTCGGAGGGAAACTTCAGCAGACGAAGAACTTGACAGTGCTGTAATAGGAAGCAGCATGTTTAAAAACAGATATTACACGAGTCATTTGACAACTGTGCGTATCCTTGTCTCATTTTAGTCCAGATTCTTTGATACGGGTTTGCCTGTGTGTACAACAAATATTCCATCCACTCGGCTGTAAACTGAATACACATTACGTTTTTCCCAGAATGCTCTTAGACATAAAAAAGGTTCACAGAGGTAAAGGTGACATCATCGCAGCATCTGGCAGTTTATGAACTTATGCAACCGATGGCCACTTGAACGCAAATGCCGTTTCTTGCTCAACATTTACAAAACCTACATCTGCCTCACAAAGTGTTAAACATAAAACGATGAAGCTCTTGAAGGGATAGTTCACCCAAAAATGAAAATTTTATGTTTATTTGCTTACCCCCAGGGCATCCAAGATGTAGGTGACTTT
>JAUCMS010000049.1:2982427-2994877 GCA_032357445.1 Enteromius radiatus
TGTTTGATTATACTGATTGGACTTGATTAGGAAAGCCACACACCTGTCTATATAAGACCTTACAGCTCACAATGCACTATTTAGGACCATGTGATATTTCAGTTTTTCTTTTTAATAAATCTGCAAAAATGTCAACAATTCTGTGTTTTTCTGTCAACATGGGGTGCTGTGTGTACATTAATGAGAAAAAAAATTTACATAAATGAGTTTAGCAAATGGGCTACAATATAACAAAGAGTGAAAAATTTAAGGGGGTCTGAATACTTTCCGTAGGGACAAAAAATATAATTTCTAAATTAGCAGATTTTCAGCCCTAGAGAACTTGTAGCTACAGATATTTTAGCAGGAAAAGAAGCACCTTGAGATGAACAATTTTTACAAAAGCGTCCAGGCCAAGATCCGCTTGAAAAGGTTGGACTTTAGTGAATCTTTCTTTTCTTTCATTCAGGGGGTCTTTGTCCACGTCCAGCTCATCCTGCACAGATTTCAGATGGTTTCACCGTCCTCAAACTCGTTTCCATCAGCTTCAGAGTCTGGCTTCGTCTGCTCTGAATGCGTTAGCACTTCCTCACCCCGACACTGTCCCACACACCCCAGCGTCCTCTCTCCTAACCTCGCGGCGCTCCTGTCCCGCCGCGGTTCACCTCCTGCCGCTGCTCAGCTTCCACATCAGCTCATACTGTCAGTCTCTGGAGAGCTCCGCGAAGGCCTCGCTCCACGGCAGCAGCTCACTGTCAGGATCGTCCGACTCCAGCCTGGCCTCGAGTCTGGAGGGGTCTCTTGGCGGACCAGAGGAGTTGGCCCTGGCTGCCCTGAGAGCGCTGGGTCACGTGGTGTGCTACAGCAGCGAGGCTCTGGAGGAGGTTCTGTGTCATCAGGAGGATGTGAACCAGCCGCAGGGCTCCAGAAATCTCCTCAGCACCTCTGAGCACCTGAACGGGGACGCGCAGACACAGCTGCCTCTTCTCAAGAGGATCCTGCAGCTGGCAGACCCGGCCTTCAGCACCGCTGCTGGCCAGAGGGAGGCGCTAGTGAGCACTAGTCTGCAGACGCTCGGGGTGCTGGCCGAGAGAGCGCTGGACAACCAGCTCTTGAGGTTTAGTAGCATTTATATACTCTGTTAAAGGTTTGCTTCATGTTTTGAATTAGATAATTTATTTTTCATGTTTGTTTTGAAATGTCATTTTATTTCAGTAATTTTATTTGTATTTTCTTTTGTAATTTTTATAATATTTTTTTTCTGTATAGTTATTTTTATTAAATTTATATTTTATTTACAATTTATTAGTTTTTGTTTTTTGACTTTGCTTAAAATTAAACTAAACAAAACGTATTATATATATATATATATATTATTATTTATTATTATTATTATTATTTATGTAATAATTTATTTAATTAAAATTCTATAATAATTCTATATTATTTTAATTAGAGCTGTCAAATTATTAATCATGTTTAATCATATCCAAACAGTTTTTGTTTACATATATGTATGTGTACTGTGTATTTATATTTTTTGTATATATAAATACACACAAATAGTGTGTGTGTGTGTTTATATATATATATATATATATATATATATATATATATAATTTTATTTATTTATTTTTTAAATATACGAATTTATATATTCATATTTTTATATGTACATATATTTAATATTGAAACATAACAGCTTTTTCTTAAATGTATAATGCATGCATGTGTTTGTATTTTAATATCCATGATCAATATACACGGTACACCCATATATATATATGTGTTTGTGTGTGTGTGTGGGTTTATAAACAAAAACATTTATTTTGGCACTAGTTTCAAATTAATACTTACATTAAGTAACACAAGTTTTTTTTTTATTGCTTCCATTTTAGTTTAGTTTACTATAATAACTATCTATCTGTCTAAAAATAAAATATCCAGTGAGAAGTAATGTACTATATTTTATTTCAATTCTTTGGTTTTGGATTGAATTAGCTCCTACAATGCAACATTCCCAACATCTGTCCATTTTTATTATGACTAATAAAATTAGTCACAATTTGTACCATCTTGACTATTTACATATAGACTGCGTAATTTTTGGCAGAATTAGATTCAATATAAATGGAATACTTTTTATGCAGTAAAACTAGATGTTTGCCAAATGAGTCACAATATAGTGAGGTTGTGTGACTAAAGTAGCACCCTACACTTCAAAGTGTTCCAAAATACTGCCTTCATCTTACTGGATTCTGTCATTTGCTATTTTGAAAAAACAGAAGGGGAACAACTGACACAAGTTTCAGAGGCAGTGTGGCAATGAGAGGTCCTGTTTATTTTTTAACGTGCAAAAATGTAGGATTCAGTGCGCAATGCTCTTAACATGGAATAACTAATTTGATGATTAATACCTCAGAACTTAGACTATGTAGTACAGTAGTTTTATTAGTATTGTTACAGTCATTTATTTTTATTTGCTTCTTTTCAATTGATTTCTTTTTAAAGGGTTAGTTCACCCAAAAAATCTGTCATTCTGTCAATGATAAACTAAATAAACTGCTGTCTCGTTTCTCCTATGTAGACTCCAGGTGGTGATGTCAAGTCAAGTGTTGTCTAAATGTCTGACTCTGGAGACATCCAACAGAATTGTCCACCTGTCTGTCAGATTTCTGTCGTTTATCATCAATAATGAAGAGATGGCCGCTAAACTCTCCTCACACGATTGTAAGTGTCTTTTAGTGCTACATTAAGGTGACTTGTGTTGCCATGATTTAACACAAAGCCTCCCTTTTCCGTTAGATCCATGTCCTTTTCTTAAAATGTTCCAGTACATCACCTCTAGACCGGATAAATTCGCTTCTGAGGATGTGTGGAGTCGTTTAGAACTTGAGGTAAGTATTTCTTTTGCGATGTATTACTTGCATACGAGTGGTATTAAAAATCGGATTCCTTTGTCAACAGGTCATCCGGTTACTGACAAAACTGTTTACACAGAAGACAGGAACATGGGCGGCCTTGTGTCAGTCATCCTGCCAGTGTGTTAATGAGGTTTGATTCTGACATAAACACCTTTTATTTCAGTCTAAACTTTTATTTTAGCAATTGATAAGAAAAAAAATGACGATAGAAACACAACGGGAAATTGTTAGTATTGTTTACAGGGCGTTCAAAACAAAAGCTAATGAAGTTGATCACACGACCCATTATTTTCCCTCCTCAGGTGGTGCGGACAGTTGTTGTGGTTTTGCACAGACAATGGCTGAAAACAAAAGGAAGAGGAAGTCAGCCAGCGGGTAATCGGAGCTGGACGAGTCCTGGGTTGCAGGTACTGCGAGAAGCTCTGATGTTTCTGCACTGGCTGCTGTTGAAGGACTCGTCGTTTTCCGAGCACTGTCTGGACGTCCTGCACATGTACGATCAGGTCGTTCCCGCCATCAGAGACACATTCCGACTGGTCCCAGATCTCTCTGAGAGCGAAGGTGCGTTTGTGCGTCTACATGGTGATTGATGTCAACGTCATTTTGATTAGCTCGAACATTTGTTACAGCATGTTAAACATCCTTTATGTAATACATTTATCTTGAAATTAGTGCTTAAAACTGCATTATATTGTCACAGAACTGGCTCTGGAGGAGATCTGCAGATCAGAAACGGAGTACGTTGAAGACATGGATATGGAAACGGGTTCATAATGAGAAACACCAAGTCATGTTTTCTAATAAAAAGTGTTAAAATAGTGTGTATCTTGCAATTTCCCACTCAGAAACATTGTGTTTGTGTCCTCATATTATTGTCATTCCTTTAAAAACTGAGCACCAATGATCCGAATTAAAGAATTGATTCTATATCACCTGTGTTGTTTTTATTGTTTTTGTGAATATCCATGGTAAGTGTGCTTGCTGTTGTTTTTTGTTTGTTTGTTTTAATAAACCTGAAGTGGAAAGTATTTTCAGAAATCAATAAAATTACAAATACTCTAAATAGAATAGTATTTGACCAGGTTTGTTAATATTTGCTCGAAAAAGTTATGCAGAAGTGTATTTTGATTTGGGGAAAATATTTTATTATTTGACCTTGTGACAAAAACAATGGGCACAACAACAAGAAGAATACTATAGTAATAGCTAAGTCGTCTGAGGTAAGTTGTACTAAATTCTAAGGCAAAAAGGCGCGAAAATGTGTTTGTGTTCAAACGACTGAGTCCGCGCATTATGCGTTGCTATTGACGATGGCGAACTTTAGTAAATAGCTGAGTCCTCAAGTCATCAGTAATTAGTAGTAATTTTAAAATGAGAGGTGAAATGTGAATTTAAGAAATATGTGGTTAAGATGCTACATATGGAGTGGCCGTGGGATCTCCTAAGACGACCAGCGTATCTTGAAGTGTAAGTTATTATTTATAATTTGTCGACAACACCAGCATGCTCACGTCCTGTAAAAACTTTATCTGTGTAGGTGGACAAATGTTCTGCCTAAAATATATGTGAACTTGAAATGTCTTACAATCTTTTAAAATTATTCTATCCTTGAGCGGCTTTTACTTTTTAAAATGTACATTATTTATAGTCATTTGGCTTCCCAAATGACTGGATTATGGCCGTTCTTCCCCACACACAGCAATACTCAAATGTTTTTCAGACCCAAGTAAAGAGTTCACACGAGAAAAAAAAAACAAAAAAAACACCTAACAAGCATTTGTGTCAGAGCCTTTCCACCATGGGATTGCTGTTTTGTTTTGAAACAATGGTGAGTGGTTTCTTTATTTGCTATTCACATATGCTAACATGATATGTGCATATGACACCGATATGCATTGTGACTTGGCCCCATGTTATGAAATTATCCAGGTACATGTGAACCAGCCATCTTGCCAGCTCAGCCAGGAACACTTTACTACTAAACCTCCAATGTAATTTGATACACCTGATCACACCCAAACAAGTCAGAGCCAGTTACAGTATGTTCAGTGTGTTTACAGTCAGCATATGAAATTATAAATGTGTTTGGTTTAGTTTTTGCAATGTTTCATAGTCTTTAAGCGTGTCAGTAACTACACAAGTATGTTTTGTGTGTGATTTGTTTCATATTTTGTTCAACTAATAGTTATTTTTTACCTGTTTTTAGCAACTCATTACAATGACATATTGTTCTCTGTGTCTTAGGATGTCGAGTCTTTCCAAGTAGACAAAGAAATTGAAGTTAAGAATCAAAAAGGAGTCGCCAAAACAACACCAGAAGCAGATTGTGGCCAGGTATGGTGACCCATATATGGAATCAGTGCTCTGCATTTAACCCATCCAACGTGCACACACACACACACACACACACCTGGAGCAGTGACGTCACATTGTGAAAATAGTATGAGCACACTGAGCATGTTGTGTGGTTACACTTTTAGCTCACTGTGACACAATGAAAACACCATGAGTATCTTGTGAGCTCATGGTGACAATTGTGAGAACAAATTATTAATTGGGTAGCATTAAATAATTATTCCCTTTTTGTTGCTCTCAGTTACATTCTGTAACTACGTTAAATGCACAACGTCCTCCAGCATTTTGTTCTGCACCAAAACCATCAAAAGCACTGGAAGATGTGACCATGGTCCCTCTGAAGGTATTGCGTTATGTCTCCTGCAGTTAATAACTGAGAAAGAGAGAGCGAGCATGTGAATTACCTCCGGGTCTGTGCATCTCTCAAAAGTGTTTGGCTAAAACGGCTCTTCACTAACAGCGCCATTGGTACCGCGATTGTAATAAGTCAAGTTGTTAAAGGTAAAAACTTGTCAGAGTAGTACTAGCAACATTAGCATGCATGATAATGTGTGTGCGTCTCTGAAGGAGAGAAAGCAGGAGAGATATAGATATAGATCAGGGGTAGTCAACGTGGGCCCTGGGGCCTCATTTATAAAGCATGCGTACACTAGGGTGACTATACATGCCATTTTCCCAGGACGCGTTTTGTATAGCGTTTTTAAAACATAAGGAACCAAACAAAGCCAAAACCTAGATATTAGGCAATATAGAAAGTTCACTATCATTTGCGATTCATAGATTTCACATCTAAAATCTTTGTGGTAAGTACTTTCCTCAAGACAAAAAAAGCATTCTGAAGCATAAGTTACCTTTTTTTTTTATTTATAATTCGTCAACAACACCAGCATGCTCAATTCCTGTGAAACTTCATCTGCATAGGTGAACAAATGTTCTTCCTACAATATGACCATGTTTAACAGTTATTCCAGCACAATTTCTTTTTATTTGCGGTTGCAAACACGGAGATGCTTGAACGTTTAAACATTTGAACAAAACACTGATCAATTTGAACACACAATAGAGTTGAAAAAATCCTCAAAAACTCACCCAACAAGAATCTGTGGAAGATTGTACAGAGAGGGACTGATAACAGACCTAACTTCATAACATGTCACCGAACCAAACGGCTTACAATTCACCTTCTTTCTGACCTTCAGCAAAGCCGAGAGTTTCACATTGTTTAAAGTGATCGGGCTTCCCGTCAGGACTGAATTATGGCCGTTCTTCCACACACAGCAATACTCAGATGTTTTTTAGACCCTCAAATAAAGAGTTCGCGAGGGAAACATAAAATGCGCTGACGCTTCTTTCATAAACATGGAATTTCAACAACATCCAAAACCCAAACAAACTCCATAAAATTATCCAAACACACCATGGGAACGCTGTGTTTAAGGTGTTCAGCTGCATAAGCTGCATTAAATAAGGCATATTCTGGATCTCTGAGCATGAGAACACTGTTACGAAACATTCACATATTCATAAACCTGAATGCGACGTGAATCGTGAAAACATCTATAGGCATGCTGGCATTGTTCAAATGCAACAAACTGATAAAGTGTAGATGGTTTGTGCAAATTTCCAAATTAAAGCTGGCGATATTTAAGGCATTGAAACGGCATTTCAAGACAAAACGTGTTCTGAGTTTGGTAAAAAAAAAAAAAAAAAATTCCCTTTTGCTTAGTGGACAAAAACAAGCAAAACAAAGACATTATATGGCTTGGAGTCATGCACAATTGCTGGAGTAAATAAAAAATATATTTATATAAAATTAAGTAAAGAAAACAATGCTGACACGTAAGCGCACAAGGATAGCCAACACAGATAATTTAATTCCCGACCCGATTGGAAGATGCGGTCCACAGTAGATGTAAATGGCGCAACTGTAGGATACTATGTGACCATTAACAATCCAGTTTGTGGTTTAGTAGCCGGTCTTTGGTGGCTCCACGTAGGCGGGGTTGTAAGCTGGTTGAGTCGAGCTGTAGTCTGTTGGTGGGGGTGGGTGAGCAAAGCCGGGCTGAACTGGTGGTTGTATGGGGTACGTGGCCTGCCCACCGTCATACGCAGCCTGGCTGTAAGGAAAAGGATATCCTGGGCCTCCTGGAAACACATACAAGAATACAGCTTCACTTGGAGTCAATGAAATCTCTATGCCTTTTTTTTTAATCTTGAACTCTAACTGGTATTTTAATGCTACAATTCAAAAGTTTGAAGTTTTAGGTTAGAAGTAATTAATACTTTTATTAAGCAAGGACCCATTAAATTAACAGTAAAATCGTTTATAATGTTATAAAACATTTGTATAATTTCTAAATACTTTTCCTTTGAACTTTCTATTTATCAGAGAATCCTGTTTGAAATCGTATTATTATAAAAAGTTTAAACTAATGTGGGTAAAACTCATGATTTCACTGTAATAAACATGACAATCAAAACCAAACTGATTATTTGGCAGAGGTCTGATGTATCAGATGTAAAAGGGGGCGGGGAGCAGCATCTCATTTACATTTAAAGAGACATGCACTAAAACTCTGCGTTTCTGCTTTCGCTCGAAAATTGCATTTTGCAGAGCAGGGCGATGCGAGGAACAGGATTAAAAACCAGTACTTTAGAACATAAGTCTTCAACCCTGCTCCTGGTGACCCACTGTCCTGCAGAGTTTGGCGCAGCCAATCAAGTTCCTCAAGACTGCTTGAAAATACACAGGCAGGTGTGCTGAAGCAGGCTGGAAATAAAGTTTGCAGGACAGTGGGTCCCCAGGAGCAGAGTTGAAGACCTCTGCTTTAGAACATCGATTTAGAATCTTGGGAATCCATTAGAATCTGGATTTATGATGTCAACAACCCTGGGAAGCAGCTCGCTGTAGGCAATAAACCGATAGAAAAATTTGAATGTAAAGTGGGTAACACCAAAGCTCCAAAAGTGTCGCATAGCATGTGACATTTCGAGCTTCATCAGAGGCGAGCAGCATTTGATATTGGTGTGTGTGCTTTTGCTAGCATTTTGTAAGCATTGAACTGCCATATTTTTTAAAAGCGACGATATCTCCATTTGCATTAAACTTGCAGCATCGTAGCTTTGCAGATATTGTTCATGCTTAAACATCAACATTACACACTAGCTAAAGTTATTAAAAGTGAAGTAAAAATCAACCGACCCTTTAATAAATCGAAAGCAACCCCAAGCAACCTTTTTCAGTTACAACACAAACGAATCACTGCGAACTGATTCACTCAAACATCCTGAATTCACAGAATCTCTTTTAACACTGTCATACTCCTGACTCACGAGTCATGTGACACCGAAGGATTGCTAAACCACATAATGACTCTTTACTGCCAAATGAAAGCTTGCAACATTCACAGCAAAATCATCATGATTTGTTTTGTATGTATGTATTTCCCCGCTGACTGAATTCTCTCTTGTGCAAGGTCGTATGATCTTACCGGCCTCCTGATATGGGGGTGGTGGTCCCGCTGCATATGGCTGGCCCTGATATGGTCCCTTTGGCATAGGTTGTCCTCCATAAGCTGGTGTGCCACCGTATCCGGGCTGAGCTGGCATGGGCTGATACGGCGGGTACTGACCTCCCTGAACAACAGGCTGCTGAGGGTACTGTGTGCTTACCACTGTAGTGGTTGTTGATGCCATAACAGCTGTAGAAACAATCAAAGGCAAACCAAAATGAATTATTAGTTGAGGGATTCAATGCATAACATACACACTATATAAAAAAATACACTGCTGATGTTTTAACGTTTCCGAAAAGAAGTCTCTTATGCTCACCAAAAATACATGATAAACAGCGTTTAATTGTAATGCTTTAGAAATGCAATTTATTCCTGTGATGCAAAGCAGAACTTCCAGCATCACATGATCCTTAAAAATTCTAACATTACAGAACTACATTTGTTTCAACATTTTGACCACTAGTGAATATACAGACGTTTCTGTATTTAAAACTTTAGTTCCTCTTTGTTGCGGTTTAATGCACTAAACCTCAAAATCTAATAGGGAGTTCATTATTCAGCTGGTTTTATAAGTGGATCAAACTGCTTATCAAAGTTGTCCTAAGACAAGAACGCGAGACGAGAAAATAAAAGCAATCCACCCGTTGAGGAAATGCAGTTCTGCAACCTCATATTACACCAACAACATATTTTCAGCCTGGGTTACTATAGTTAACTACAATGTTAAACAAAGTAAAACACTTTCAATTAAACCATAAAAATCTTTTTCTATCTATCTTTTTTTTCTTTACATCTCATCTTTATTTACTTTAACTTGTTGTACTAGAATAACTAAAATTGAAATAAAATAAAAAAAGACATTAAAATCAAAATGAAGTATAAAAATAAAAACAAATTCAAAATATTAAAATAGTATCTCAGTGATCCTAAAATAACACTGCTTGAATTTAACAGTGACTCTTTCATATGATTAACTCACTTTTAAGAACTTCTTAAAGGGCCAGTGCACTCAAAGATTAATATTCTGTTTTTTTTAGGTGCACTGTCACTTTAAGAAGATTACGCCATTGCTAGTTCCCAGAGTGTGAAGCCAAAACACCCACTACGTAACTAAATGTTTAAAACAGACATTCTGAAGGTGAGATGCCAGCTGTCATGTGAGCATCTTGTGACACACAATCATTAACAGTTGCACTGTAGGCCTCTTCCTGCAGCACAGGGGCGCTTCCTCCCTTGTTTGTGGTAGCTGTGATGACTGTGTGTCAGACTGGGTGGGGATTTTCAGAATGCTTCAGCATTCAACTTTTCCACTCTCACACACTACAAGGTCAGAGAAAGTGTATACTTGCGGGAAAAAAAAGTTGTACCTTGTCTTACACACAGGTCAGCGGAACAAAACATGCCCATGGCCTAATTTTAAACCTATATATTATAAAACGTTCTCATTTTGACTTATGTTTTTTAGATTCAGTTTGGCAAATATTTAATATGACCCCCAACCAATTTTATCATGTCTCAAATTGAAATTATATACAAGAATGGATACAATCTTAAGACACTTACGTCTGGGTGATCGGCACATTTTGTAGAGACAGCAGCATGGACAGACGCAGCAAACAATGAACAAGATGATGAAGAGCACAATCCCCGCTATGGTCACGCCGACAATGACAGACTTATTATCACTGCTTTAGGAATCATAAATGAAAAAAAAAAAAACACACACACACATGCATTAGAAACACACTACTCGTTCATATAGGACCTGATAAATGTACATAATACTCGATTTCAAAACATCCTGGCCATTCCAGCACAGTGACATTGACTTAACCAATGGCACCCCGATCTATTTGTCAAACAAAATGGGGATTGTGTTTAGGAAGTAAATATTTTCAAAATCAACTTTGGTGACGCTAGCGACACAGAAAGAGTAAGCAGCTGCTGGCGCACTTTTGTCAGTGTGAAACTATGAAATACAAATGTGTGTTTCTATCATGAGAGAAGTAAAACTGCTCACAAAAAACAGTCGTCTTGGTCATCCTCAGACAATCTCTTAAATGGATCGGAGCAGCAGAATCTGTTATCGCACGTCCCACAACAGAATTGTACAAAATTGCAGTCAGTGGAGGGCTTCAGAATACCAGTGCTGGTTATGTAGCTTTTGCAGTCATTGTCGGCTAAACAGAAGCAAAAAGATAAGAAATAAATAAGATATAAAAATTATAGGGGTAGTTCAACCACAAATTAAAATCTCGTTATCTTTTATTCTATGTCAGATCACCTAAACCCAGGTAGTCGGAAGATGACTTGAAATAGTTTTTAGTTTTAGACATATTTTGTGTTTCAAGAAAACATCAACAGTTTTGCATCAACTATGGTATAGGGAAATGCCTCACATTTTAGATGTGTTAAAATGCACAGAAACTTCCTGATTTTTCACCGAGATCAAACAATTCCTATAGCCTACGCAAAACTAACGCTAACTAAAATTAGCATTTGATACTTAAACAGATCACAAACAATATCTATAGCTACACTACACTGAAAAACCTGAAAAACAAACAACCATACAGAATTGCGTGTGAAATATGTAAGCAGAAAGGCTGAAACATTTTTTAGTAAAACTAATTGTTTTGTTTACGTAATTACGTATTTTTAACATAGCGAAAATACACAGAATGCGTGTTTAAAACAAACACGTTTTGACGTGCCAACGTATTTCATGTTGTTTGTTTTTGTCAGGGCAGAAGCAGCTGTATACTTAGCAGACATGTGCAAATCGTCAACAGGAACCAGTTTGAAAGCCAAGAATTCGTTTCTCATCTATGCCATTTTAGATACTTACCGAATATCGCCGTGATTAAACCCGCGGACATGAACAGGAGCAGGAGAACCGGGACGGTGGACGCCATGGCTCAGCTCTTCCACTTCAGGAGCTCGTTCCTCGCGGATGTCGTAATTTGAGAAGACGCCTACAGCTCCCACGAGCCCCGCGCTAGGTAAAGGAAGAGAAAAGCCCAGTTCAACTGGTAACCGCGAGACTACTGCCTCTGTGATGTCTAGAGCTTAAACATAGGATAAAAGATGGATGTTTTCGATGAAACAGACACAATAGGCGTTGTTGCTCTCACAACAGTGGGAATCAGTAGCTGAATAACGGGCCGGAATTCTGTCACAATATGGATCTCACGATCCACCAAGCGCCCCTCCCATGCTGGAGCTTTTGTGGATGAAACGAAAACGAAAGTCTGCTAATGTATTTTAAAAATTAGGCCTGGACATAAGCTGGTTTTGGGGACATGGTAGCTGGATAACTGACTAGAAACTCCAAAACAGCTATTGGGGCCTCGGTGTCCTATTTATTTTCTTAGCAATATAGTTTGACCATATTTACACTAAGTGCAAATAGATATAGATTCTATTTAGACTATGTTAAAATAGCAGGATTTTCTGCGTATTGCAAGAAATAATTGCAAATGGTGCAACTTAGTATTGTAGTACTTTATTAAAACACTATCCAGTACCCACATAGCAATGTTTTCTCTGGCCCACACAACCAGGCATTGCTTGGCCCATATACCGCACTGAATTACGGTCCTAGTGTGGGCCAGGTCTGGATTTCAGTAAGGGCCACACATGGCCCATGCAATAGACCTGCTGAAGTATTTATAAAT
>JAUCMS010000049.1:3055492-3076353 GCA_032357445.1 Enteromius radiatus
AACAATGGTATCGGATCGGTATCGGGTATCGACAGATATACAAAGCCCAGGTATCGGTATCGGGACTGAAAAAGTCGGATCAGCTGCTAATAACTCAACCATTTAAAGAGTTTGATGAGAAAACTGCAGCGCAAGATTATAATAAAGAGAACGATATTGTACGTTGGCTTGAATGCTAATGTAGCTATCATTCTTGCTGAGAACAGGCCCTTAGGCTTGTAAAATGTATTATACTTTCCATATGTGTTTTTTAACTTGTATTTATGTTTTAAAGCTCTTTGTACTTCGATGAAGACGGCGACCTGGCCCACGAGTTTTACGAAGAAACGGTAGTAACGAAAAATGGCCGGAAGAAAGCCAAACTAAAACGAATCCACAAGAATCTCATGCCTCAGGTAAAACAGCATTGGCAGAGTTCTGCGAACGGTTGTGTGAATTGCATTGAATTAGACGACGAGCTACAATACAATTTTTGTCGCAAATCTTTCCATAGGGAATCGTCCAGTTGGATCATCCTTGTATCCACGTTGATTTTCCAGTCGTCATCTGTGAAGTTTGATGCCGTCGGTGACCTCCTGCGACGAATCCGTCCCCCTCATTTTCCTCCCGCCCGCTGGATCCCGAACACGCTTGCTGTGTAGCGCCCCCTTGTGTTTGGGAGGGCTTGAGGCGTGTATGAGGAACCCGGCAAACGAGCCGCGAGATGAGAAGAGGCTGCGGCCTGACAATGATGTCCTGACTCTTTTTGTTTTTCGCGTAAGCCTCCACACGAAGACTATTATGGGCTTTACAGCCGAGACACTAAGTGTGGTTTGTGTATGTTTGTTTGTACGTGACCATAGAAATTAGCCAATATTTAGTGACGTTTGACTTCTTTCAGGAGCCCATCGCGAAGGACTCTGGAAGACCTTCTAGCACGTTCCGTTTAGAATTTCAAAGAAGCCCTCGGAAAGATCAGGTTGCATTTGAATGCTTTAATTGATGGGCATTGTGTGCATCACAGATCGCAAGGACGCGATCTTCGTAGAGGTAACGCAGTTAGTACACAAGCGAGTAAAACTACAGCCGGGATTTTGCATGTAGTTCCTTATAGACCTGATTCTGCTTTCTTTTCAGCCAGTAGGAGAGAATCAATGGCTGTTTACTATGCTGTGAATGTTTGTATGCTAATTGGATGATGGAACTGCTGCTGCTCCTTGATTGGACGGTTGAGGCACTAACTGACACAATGCTGCCAGTTACTGTGAGAAGCCCCGCCCCCTCTCACTGTTGTGGCAGTCATTATTTATTACAGTTGAAATGGCATTAAATAACACGCATAAATGCACATCACACTGTGTTTGTCTCAGTATAATTCAATAGTTAAGTAGAAAATTAAACGAAAATGTATGTGAACCAGTTCTATCCATAAAATAAGGGTTATTACATACATTTGAATTGATATATATTTTCATTATTCATTGTCTGAAAATATTTCTGAATTATTATTCCATAAAATGTGGAAGTGGCATCATTTGACTTAAAAGTAGGTTAACTTAATAATTCTGTTTTTTCTTACACAAATCGTGTTATTGACTGGAGTTGTGTGGATTATTATGTTTCAACCAGCTGTTTGGATTCTCATTGTGACGGCACCCATTCACTGCGGAGGGTGAACTGTTTAGGTAAGTAAATTGGGTGCAAATTTGAGTTCATGTTGTTTATAAAGTCTAGAAACCAATATTTGTTTTCTACCCCAATGGGTAGTTTAAGTTAATTCACAACAGCCAATGGGACATGTTCAAATACTTCCAGCTATTTTATCTCTCTTCCAGTCGACTGTCTTTCCCTCCTGCGGTTTGTTTTTCCCAACTGTCCTCTACTCGAACTCTATTGTTCTTTTCCACAAGATTGAACTCAACCTTTGCCTGCTTTCTTTAATAATGTTCCATCCCCGAACAAAAGAGCTTGCTATCTACCGCTGTAGGAAACTTTTATCATTACGAAGACTGTTTTCCAGCAATGCAAATCTCTGAAGTGAACAAAGGCACTGGCAGAAACTCAGGAAAATCATTCTGGACCTGAGGGAAGGCAAATTTATAGGATTATTGCTAAATCAAGCCTTGCTGTTGCTTGAAGAGATTTGAGCAAACCGCTAACACTAAAGTCAAACTTCAAGAACGGTAATAACCCAGATAGCACACATACGTCTGTTAAAGATCTCTTGGTCTACAAATGTCTGGCAGGTTTTACATACTTTCAAAATAAACATAAACATTTTAAAGACATCTAATAGACTTGTATATCTAAAAGGAGATGTCTAATAGATGAGCAAACAACCTTAATAATACGTCTTGCATATGTAAATGCAGACGTCAAATAGACATTTCCTAGATGTATGTGTGCTATCAGGGAACTGAAGTTTTAATAATCATGTATGACTATAAGGAAAAGTAGGCTACAACTATTACCACAACAGGGTTAGGTCATTTTTCTTCCAAAAATGTAGAGATCCCATTAATCACATTTTTGTATGACGTTGATGTTGTAATGAACAAATCTACATTCCATGTCCATGATTCCATCTTTAAGGAACCGTGTTCTCAGACCCACCCGTAGTCCTAATTGGGGACGTTAATTCCCGCTTGGTTTTCCGAAAATTAGCTGCGATTTCCTTGGAGACACCAAATATGAGCAGTGATGGCTTTTAGCTGCTGTGCCTGGAGCCTCTTAATCTCTATCATGAGTTACTTATATTACTTCAGTGCATTTGAAACAATTTCATATCCCAAATCTGCAATCAAAACTCCCACGTACGAACTGACTCAGAATTTCGTGGATGCTTCCATCCATCTCAGCTGCGCAGCTGCATTTAGCATTGGAGCAGAGCATCTATCAGTGACTTACAGATTAAATTTGATAGTATACTTGAAATTGAAACTGAATTTCATTTTTTGCCCTTTTTTGTGCAGATTTTTGGAGAGAATTGTATTGAAACATATTAAAAAAACATTGTATACAGAAATATAGCCTACACTGTGGAGTATGGCAACCAGTTCTGAAGAGAAAACGCAAGTATTTTATGAATTTCATACAAATTTGTACAGTGACGTTCATAGGAAAATATGCAGTTGTAATAAAAAGCAAGCATGAAGATGCACCCATTGACCCAACTGTCAATAGGGCGTAAGCAAGTCAAATTTTGCCAAAATTCTCTAGCACGCTTTCGTTTTCAATTACACTTGTAACATAGCAATGCCACATTACGACAGTGTAGTGCACTAATATTTGTCTCAATCTTTGCATTGCTTTCGTTTTTGGGGATAAAAATGGCCTACAGTATAACACAATATAAAATATAAAAAAATTAAACCTGGCCCATGTTCACAACAACATACCATTCTATCTCTCAGTTATATAGTATGTGTTGTTGCATCCTACTATTTCAAGCTTTTATCAATGCATATGATTAGAAATATAGTAAGCAGTATACTTTATATAGTATGCAATTAATGTAATGGACGTTTAAAAACCTAGTGGTTTTATATCATTGTATTTCCGAAGGAAGACTGTCTTCAGAAAATGTCATTTTCATTTCATCCTGCATATAAAACAGTGTTTGTAAGCTCCGAGCTGCTTTGTCTACAGCCGTTACCCGGAAAACCAGAAAACGTTTCTCGTGCTTAAAGCACCTCCTACTGGCAGACAGTCTGCATTTTAATAAATCCGTTTGATTTATTGACTTGTATGACTTAGTAGTTGTTATTGATTCTAATTGGATGTTTACCGGAGTTTAAGTTAGCACGCATGCGCAATAACGTTTATGTTGTTGAAACCGTCTATAGGTTTTATAAATAGTTTGAATTAGTTCTATTTTTCCATTGTCAAGTTAGTCCCAATTATTTTGGCTGAAGGTCTGCATTTACAGTCACAACATTAAACTAGTCAAGCTCTATACGCCGAGGCATTATCATGTTATAATAGAAAAACATCCTGTCCAAACTGTTGCTATGAAATCAGAAGCACACAATTCCCCAGATTATCATTATATGTGTCAACATTAAAGTTTGTACTCACCGAAGTTACTAAAGTAGTCAAACATGTTCATTAAGGGGGTGCCAATACTTTTGGTGATATAGTGTAGTTTGTTAATTTTACTTCAGTTATAGTTATTTTAGCATATAAAGATATGTTGCTTTGTCAGCTAACTGAAATAAAAAAAATGGTTAAGTTAAATTTAATAACCCTGCTGTACACAGCTTTAGATATTACTTTTAATGGTTTGCAGAATGCAGTACTCAACTGTTGAGCGTGTGCTCAGGGCTGGTCCTCTGCTTAATCGTTTTCAGATGATTCTCAATAATTGAAACCTCAGGCTCATTAGGCAACATGTATCTCAAATATTTAACCATGCGAGCAGGAATGTTCCAAACTCTCACTTGTGCCATAAATGTTTCTTAAACCTATAAATTCTGTTTAATGGTAAGTTTGTAACATAGAAAACAAACATTTGTTTCGTAATGGGCTTGTTTATAAAACTTCACGCAGCCCTGTTCAATGACGTGTCCTTGAGTAGTATGAACGTTCACCGGCATTGACGCACAGCAGCCTGATTCTTGCTGTGCCAGGCGTCCATGTCCTGCTGGTGGCAGTGACCTTCCTTCCCCTCCGAATAGTGACTGTCCTGACAGACAGAGTCCCGGGTCGCGGGAGAGGAACAGGGGAAAATATGTGTACTCAGCGTACGTTCAATGACACAGGAAACAAGTCAGTGAAAGTGTGTTACTTCACCCAGAAATTTTACATTCTGACAAAGATCTACTCCTTATTAGGCCGTTCAAAACGTAAATGAGTTTGTTTCCTCATCAGAACATATTTGGATCTATTAAAGTGAATGGGTGCCGTCAGAATCAAAGTCTAATAATATTGCTCACTCAAAACTAGAGTGTTTATGTTGGGGTTATTTTAGTTAAGCTGACTGGAACATATTCTTGTCCTTTGGTGAAGCAGAAAAGGAGTTATTTAGTTGAGAGATACTAAAATTATAGGACAATAAATAGTTTTGGTAACACTAATAATTACTTATAATATTAACGATAATAATTTGTGCACTATTCCTTTAAGGACCTAAAAAGAAATTTTTCTTAATGCTTTTTAAATATCAGTTTCTGTCAGAACAGCATGAGTGCGTCTAATCAGATTTCAGTGTTTTCCTATCCATTTTTCAATAAAGCTCCATGTTATTGCTGAGCACAAGGGTTTTAAGGATTCAGTCTGTTGTTTTTTACTTGCAGGTCTCTGTTCTTTGCTTTCTCTGCAAAACCTCCCGAAAGCCGCTCCTGAGTCAGCAGAGAAGAGGAAACAAGAGAGCGGTTCAGCTGTGTTTACTGACTTCGTCAAACTTGATGATCGCTTCGCTCAGACGCAGGAGGTCAGTTATCGATCTTCTGATTAGCGAAGACAGAGCTGATGGATTTTTACTCAGGGATTCATTGCTCTAAACAAGCCTTTTAGGCTCCACTGACGTCACTATTTCAACCATGAGCCAAAATTTGTTTTGGAGTTTTTGTACCATAGTGTGGCTTGTCTTTTTTTCTTCTTCTTGACTTCCAGTTTTCTCAGCAGCTTTTTACTGCCCTGGGCGCCCTAAGAACCACACAGCAATCAATAGAAATGTAGCTAAAATGTTACAGATTTTTGTATGGTAGTTATGGCACAATTTTGCAAAATAAATAAATATTGTCAATAAGAGCAATGCAAACAATCTGCTGGCAATATTAGGTGACCAACTCACTCAAAATTCTTGATTGTGTAGATTATAAATGGATTTAGAATAAATTCATGGAACTGTATTATATTAAATATAGTTGCATTTTAAAGCCTTTTATTTTTAGTTAGGCCTACATTAGTGGGACATATAATATACTGACACCTACTGGTGTGGATGCATGAAGTTATCATAATTCATATGATTGTCAAATGAAATATGGCGTCATTTGATCTACATGAGGCTCTGATCCAGTTCATGTAAAAAAAAATTGTTTATCTGGTTATTTATTTCATTCTTATTTCAGATTTAGTCATTTTAGTGAGACACGTTATTGCAACAAACTTAAATAATGTCTTTATATTCAAATTTTTAGAAGCAGGCAGCTGCCAATGTCAGATTAAGAGATTTTTTAAAGATTGGGAGATGCTGTGATTTTGGATATGTAATATACTGACACCTGCTGGTGTGGATGCATTAATTTTTTGCTTTATTAAAAGAATAGTTCACCCAAAAATGTTAATTACACCATAATCTGTTTACCCCCAAGCCATCCTAGGTGTAAATGACTTTCTTCTTTCAGACAGACACAGTCGCAGTAATATTTTCGTTACAAAAACCCATCGATGGACATGTGATAACCCCCGAAGGCGCATAGGTTTTTTTTTCCGACTCAGTACTTGCGGATATATAGCTGATTTACGGAACGGCCACCATCCACCAGCATTACCAAGCTTGGAAGAGCCAGGATAAATGCTTTAAAAACTCTGTATTCCTCTGAAGGAAGAAAGAAAGTCATATACACCTTGGATGGCTTCGGGGTGAGTAGATTATGGCGTAATAAAAATGTTTGGGTGAACTATTCTTTTCATTTAAATCCATAATTATTAAAAATAAATCAACATTTATCACTCACAGTGGCACATATTTGATCAGTATCAGAAATTCAAGTGTTACTATTATTTTATTTGATTTCTTTAGCTATAAATCTTTTTAATTAACATTCTCGCCTCTATCTCTGCCACCATCTCCAGTTTCATCGCATTCTCAATGATTCATTAGTTTATTATACCCTAATTTCTGCACAGAGGTTGGCTTCATCACCCTGGCAACCAGAACTGGGTTCTGCATGGGGTCTCCCGCAGGGGCCGATCTGAGATCAGACTAAACCACTCACATCACGGTGAGATCAAAAGTCTGGCCGTGCTCCCGGGGCTGGTGACGGGTGGGTGAGATGGGCAGGAATGTGTGGGAGGTACAGGGGTGTGGTCTCAAAACTCTGAGTCTCTCTTAAAGCAGCTGTGCATTCAGTGACAGGCGAGCTGAAGCAGGTGTACATCTACATATAGAGACAACTGAGGACGTCTGTCTGCTGAGAGAGAGAGAGAGAGAGAAACCTTTCAGCACAGTGAGCAGAAGCTTTCATTTGAAGGAGCTTAAGAAAGTAAGTGTTGATTTGAAAAGTGTTCTGAAGACAAATATATTAAATATTAATATATGTTGGGTTTAAAGCTACATTTAAAAAATAACGAAGGTGGTGTACCATAGTAACATGGTATGTTTTCAAAAATAAAAGTTTTTAATTCTGTCATCATTTACTCACCGAACATAGAAGGCAAAAGGAGATGTTCAGTAGATTGTCCAAGCTGCACCGCAAAAGAAATCTAATGCTTTACATTACACGTATTTTGCTTTCCCTTCACCATAGCTGTGAAATCACAAATATTTAAAAGTTTAATGTCAATGATGTTAAAGCTATCACATGGCTTCAGAAGACTTGACATACAGTAGTCAACATTTAAAATGGATCAAAAAAGTCCATCAAAGTTGTTCCAAAACCCATATTTTTAGGACAGCTTTGATTTTTTTTGATTTCCACTTCAAATGTTGACTAGTGTACAGTGCATACGTTACGTGGACTACTTTTTAAATAGTTTTTAGACCTCGACATCTCTTACATTGTATACTATAGAAAGCTACTTTAAGCCATGACCAGTTATTTTCTATACTATTGTAGTATTTATTAATATTATGAAATAAATAAATATCTATTGTATTATTTGTTAGCATTAAAGCTCATTTTAATTATTTAATTTATTTCAATTCATGTAAAATTTTACTCCGCTTTTCTTTCTTTTTTTTAATTAACGATGAAAACCGTGGCCTTGACACTTCTGAGACACTAGAGAGAAGGAATTTGACCATTAAGAAGCAAACACCTGTCAAAGTCAGATGTGGAGTTCTTTACCTCGCGTAATTAGACATTAGCGGTGAAAATCACTGGCAGATGTATGATCTGTCCTCTGTTTAGAAGTGCCTGTAAGGGCCTGTGTTGGCTCTTACAATCCTTTATTAGTACAAGATGTGTTTTAGTACTGAGGTATTTCACCCAGAGCGGGGGCTCGTCCGGGATGCCTGTCTCCTGCTGCGGACAGAAGCAAACACACTCACCGCATTCGTTGTTTTAAGGGGGAAATGCACTCTATGTACTACTCACCAAAGCATATTTCCAATTCTAGATGAAGTATCGAAACTCTCTGGATTCAAGTTGTTACGTTTTGGTGACTTTTGCCCTTCAAAGGCAACATCAAAGGCGACCCCTTTGGCCTGCAGCTGTGGGTGGTTTTCCTTCTGTCTACCCCCTTCCAGTTTCCCGCTAATGAAGACCTCAGACCTCGTATAGCACTGACCGCAACATGTCATTACACCCATCTTCACTGTAACACATGGAAACGAGGTCCTTGCTGGAGGCCTTTATGTTCTGTAGGCGTCCTATAGGGATTCATAGCTTGAGCCTGAATGAGCTTTTGTTCTGGAGACATTAGCATCCATAAAGAGCGAGTGGGTTAATCAGTTACTCATGGTGAAATGTGTTTGCGTGCAGAGGATGGAGAGCTATTATGAGGTGCTAAGATTGTCACGTCCATCTGTGTGGGTTCATTCACAAAATGTCATCGGTTTCATGTCAGCACACAGGATGGTCCTGTGCCACAGGAAACCGCTCTACCCTGCAGTCAGCTGACTTCCTGAATTCTTGCCAACACTAAGTTGCCTGATGTCATTTTGGGTTTATTTACAGATTTAATGTTATTAATCTAATCTCTAAATGGTATGTAGTTAGTTACTTTTCCAGAGTAGTCTAATAAAATCTATTAAGAGTTTGTGGTAATGTAGTACCACGGTATTACCATGATTCCTGTTCAGAAACATGTCTTAAAAAACGTGGTCGGTTACTATAATAGTACTGTGTTCAAAAACAACAGTATTACCCAAATGAAAAATGCTATAGTAAATTATATAGTGTACTAGAGTAAAGTGTATTATACTATATAGAATTTACAACACTTTGTTAATGAATGCTATACAGCATACTGTATTATTAACTGATACTATTGTATACTTTAGGGTTTACTACGATAAACTGTAGAGTATTGTATGTTACACTTTATTTTTATAGTCCACTGGCAACATTCTACTAACTAGAAGTAACTACATGTCAATTCTCATTAATTCACAACTACATGTCTACTAACTCTCAGAGTAGACTGTTAGGGGAGGTTTAGGGTTAGTAGAATAAGTTGACATATACTTGCACAGTTTCTCATAGTCATATTGTATTGTATTAACGTGGTACGAGATATTAAGCAGAGATGTAATTGCAAAGTTACTTACTGTTAGTAGAATGTCAAAAATGGACTATCGAAATAAAATGCTACTTAATAGTATAGCTGTAGAAAACTACAAATATAAAGTAATTAATTTGTTTATATTATATTGCCACAGCAACTATAGAATTGCCACAACAAATTAATTCAAGTACTTCACTGTAGTATCGCTCAAAAACATTATAGTAGGTTATTACTATTTCTTTTTTACAGTATTTTTACCTCAGTACTTTTTGCTAGTATCATGTTGTAGTTTTACCTCCATAATGTGGAAAATAATAAATAGAGCAAAGGAAGGAAAAGTCAGATAAGAGTGAATTACATTCTCCGAACGATTTCGGATTGAAATGTGATATGTGTGTAATGGCTCTGGACTCCTGCAGGTCTCTTCAACTCGGTTCAGTTAGAAACGCTTCTTCATCCCCAGCGGAGAAATTCGGACTAAACCAGCTCGCCAAGGAGCGGGGACAGAGAGCATATTAAAGAGAAGTACTCTGCTTTTACAACCAAAGTAACAACTTAGGGACTTTTTAATAAACTTATTCTGTAGTATTAAATCGTGTTACATTAAGTGGGCTCAAAATTTAACGTTACAGAATAGGAAAATGCGTCTTATATACGAGGTCGCACCCCTCTTTCCACAACTACGTTTATCAATCCGAGGCCGAAATCCACACGCATTCAATCACGGATCCAGATGAGCCAGCTGGGCAGCAGCGCTACTCACTGAACGCGAACGGGGCGTTTCAAAGACGAGGAAATAATGATAATAGATAGTTTGGAAATAGCGTTTGGGAATTTATGGTTATGAGGTGTTGGTATCCGCTGGATGGATGGGTGGAGGCTACGTGGTAGTTCATGAGTGATCGGACCGGTGTGCTGGACGGGTTCAGTCTGAAATATACAGGTCTGTGTTTTCTCTAACAGAGTAGGTACAGTTAGTTTGTGTAACTGTTTCTAGTATGCGAAGCGGAAGCGGTTTTTGGAACGTTCAACGCTGAACGGTGATTAGAATCGTATGTTTGAAACAAAGTTTAAACGTTCTGTGGAACGTTCAAAATACGAGTGCTTATTGTTTGTTTTCTTTTGTTCTATTTCGAATTCTGCGTTCTAATAATACGAAGGGCATGGGTTCTATTCACAGCGATCACGTGGACTGTGAAATATAGGCGATATGCTTGAAGCGTATGACAAATGTTAGTAATGTTCGGTGCAAGTACGTTACAATGAAAAAATTATGACTAATTTAATACTTTCAGATGTCATTATACAAGTGGTTGTTTGTATTTAAGTCATATTTCCTTACTTCCTTTAAAAGGTCTTTCCTGACTTATACTTTTAAACCTGTAGAGAGCATGGTTTTAACAAATCCAAGTCATAGGTTTTTATGTGTTCTTTAAATATAAAGTGAATTTTGATCATGAAATGCCTAGTTGTATTTGTTCTAATATGTGAGCCTGTACCACAAAAAGAGTCAAGAATAATTTTGTTGAGATTTATACATAAGCTGAAAGTTAAATATTTTTTTCCACTGGTGTGGTTTGTTAGGATAGGACAATATCTATCTGAAATCTGGAATCTGAGGGTGCAAAAATTCTAAATATTGAGAAAATCGCATTTAAAGTTGTCCAAATGAAGTTCTTAGCAATGCATATTACTAATCAAAGTCTTGATATATTTAGAAAATGTACAAAATGGAACATTTATTTATTATTTCCTTAATATAAAGAATCTAAATCTATAATTTTGACCGATACAGTCAAAATTATGCCACTTATGATTGCTTTTGTGCTCGAGGCTCAAATATATTTAAAATGTTCCAATTAAGCAACTGCACACGAAGCATTGTTTTATCGTTGTTTGAAATTGTATTAATTTTCATGGTTTGCTATATTCTCAGGTCTGAAATGAAAAACATCACTGGTATCTTTGGGGCGACCCGACCTCAGTGGGTCTCCTGGCTGCGACTCTTGTTTTTCATGCTCTTTTGGACCTGTTTAAAAGCACAGCAGTTAAAAAACACTAGATGGCCACTGTACTCCGGCAAGCCGCTGCTGTTGGCCTGGAACGCTCCTACAGAAGACTGTCGACCTCGACATGACGTCACCTTCCAGTTGGATCAGTTCCAAATAGTGGCGTCACCAAACGAGGGCTTCACCAAGCAAAATCTCACCATCTTCTATCAGGACCGTTTGGGTTTGTACCCTTATTTTGATTCAGACGGCAGTGCAGTCAACGATGGCCTCCCACAGGTCGCCAGTCTCACGAAACATCTAGAACAGATGCCGGAAGGGCTCAAGAAGTACATCAAGGACCCGACAGTGAAAGGTCTCGCTGTGATCGATTGGGAAGAGTGGCGGCCCCTCTGGATACGTAACTGGGGAACTAAAGACATTTACCGCGATCGTTCGCGACGGTTAGTCATTGAGAAAAAACCAACTTGGTCTCAAGATCAGGTGGCCAAAGTGGCCCAGCAAGAGTTCGAGCTTTCTGCGCGCAAGTTCATGTTGGAGACGCTTCGAACGGCCAAGAGCTTACGGCCCCATCAGCTTTGGGGTTTCTACCTCTTTCCAGATTGTTACAATCACAATTACAAAAATTCGAGCTACACGGGACACTGTCCGGACTTGGAGGTGAAAAGGAACAATGAACTGCAGTGGCTGTGGATGGAGAGTACAGCTCTGTATCCTTCCATATACATGGCCAAAGTGCTGAAGGACCAGCTGGCCGGACGCCAGTTCGTGCGGAACCGAGTCCAGGAGGGCATGAGGTTGGCGTCTGTTGGGAACGGGTCCGCCAGGCCTGTGTTTATCTACACGCGGCCCACTTACCAAAACAGTGCTCCAGCTTCTAATGGAAACCCCCCTGAACTCCTGCTGATGACAGAGGTGAGATTGAGATGACACTTGAAATAAAGAGAGTGGAAACCAGATTGTTTGATGAAGTTGAAGTGGTTTAGTAGCACAACGTATTGGTATTGTATTAGTTATTGGGCAAACGTTTTTGCTTTTAATTTATCGGTGTCGGGTGATATGAGATTTAATTGTGGCTTATGGTTATTTGCTCTATTTTTACATTTAGATTACCTGTTATGTCATCTAAAGCTTACTGAAAGTTAATATTTCAAACAATACTTATTATTTAATGCTGATAAATACATTTTTATTCATTATACTACATATTCTAATTGGGAAGACTAAACCTGGGGTATTTAAAATAATGGGTTTTAATTTTCAGTTAATTTATTTTGTTTAAGATAAAATAGTTGTAATTGTAATTAGCGGTTATTAGCCATAACTGATAAATAATTAGTATCTGTCAGAAATTTTATATTTACCATAAATTAAATCTATCATAATTTTTCAACGGTTTTTAAAATTTAGGATTAGTTGTAATAATAAAAATAAATAAATAACTTCGAGTACTTTGCCTCTTTTAGTACATGTTCTGTATTATTAAATAAAATACTAATTAAAAAATAATATTGCATTCTACAAGCAAGTTTAACATTAAAATGTAATGTCCGGTATGAAAAAATTATATTAATTTTGAGATTAGCGTTTACATTTTACAGAGTAAAATAAAAGATTAGATAATACAATGTTACATGATGAGATTAAATTTTAAATGTTTTAAAATACAAAGTGGTTTAAGATGAGGATTAACAATTAAATATCTAAGTAAAACATTTCTAATTCTGGCCGATAACCGATATATTGTGAAGCCTTGCTAAAATCTAGTTAATAGTCATTTTTTTGACATTTTAATCTAAAGGGACAGTTTTTCTATTTTCATGAGGTGAGTAACCTGAGAGATCAGTCTATGCAGAATTCAAATGTATGTTGTGAACTTTTTCCAAGAGACCAGGAGACGATATCTTGGAAGCAGAATTTTCTCCTTATTCTGAAATCATCTGATTCATCTCAATCGTCTAAACTCGTCTGACTCATGGCACCTCCGGCTGCAAACTTGAATGTTAACACCTTTATTTTAAATGCTAAATACAACGTACTTCACCTTAGTTTCTTGTCTGAGGTTATGTCAGGATGTAGGATCAGCAGATCTAAGACGGATTCTTTCATTTGTAATCCTACATGTACAACCTTTTGGACACCAGCCCAGATCTTTATCCACAAAAACCCCAAACTTGCGCTTCATTTGTCCAGCAGAGCCGATGTTTGTGATGGTCCGTTGGAAGCTCAGATGGTGTAAGTTCTGAGGTGTTCGTATTTCAGGACTGCTGTGTCGTGGTGTGTTTTTTCTGGCGTTGAGCAACGTTCCCGAATGGGATGTGGGTGCAGAGAATTTAAACAGACTGATATATGTTGTGGCTTGTCCTAAATATAGCAATCACACATGCAGAATCTTCTCAGCTTCCTGGAGACAAAGACTCATCTGTGTTTCTCGTTAAGTCTCATTGGCTCTGTAGAGCAAATACCACAATGCCAGCAGAAGCTCGGGTGACACGTTAGGACAGAGGTCCGATGATGTTTACCAACATTCGAAACAAACAAGCGGAGCAGGTAAAGCTCGGTATCCAGAGTCTTAACCTGACACTACTGAATATGGGAAATATGATTAGGATACTTTTTTTAAAGTGTGATAGAACCATAACATCTAATAATACCACAACGCCTAGTTAGCTGACCTTAACTAGCAGTTCATACAGACATCCCGCAGGTCGCATGACGTCTGTGAAGTACTTCTGCTCTGTCAGGAGCCTGAAGATCTCACAGCATCTGCTGGACATGTTTCGGTGTGGTGGTTGCTTGTGTTTGTTCTCCAGATTGGCTGTGTGTGTGTGTGTGTGTGTGTGAGGGAATGACTGCGGTTTGGCGTTCGGGGTTCATCAGACGTGTGTGGAGAGTCTGAGCGCTGCCAGATATAAAAATACAAGCCAAGCCACTTTTTCAGCACGGCTCTGAGAGAAGCGCCACACTCGAGCTGTAACACACTCCTTGTGGAAAACGTTTCTCCAGCATTCATCACACGACCTGCTGAATTAACAGCCTCGTGATTTCATCTGAATAAACTCTGCTGTAGAAGCTTCACACTCATTACACTTAACGCAAATGAAACCGAATACGTTTTACGGCGCTGTAAGTTCAACTAATCACCACTGCACTGTGATACATTTTGTTTAATTACGTGAAAATGAAAACTCTGGTAGTGTTACTGTAAAAAATCACCAAGCTGAAAATGTCCATTCATATACTGTGTACTTGATTTAAAAAGTAAGACTAGTGATTTTATTTTTGCTCAGTTTATAGTTTTGTATCGTTTTATGATTACTTGAATTATTATTTAACATCATTGTAGCTTTATTTGATAAGTTTTAATGAAGAATTTGTATTTTAAAATGATTATAAATTATATAATTTCATAATTATTGATTAGAATAAAATAATATTGTCATAAAATAAAACTGATTATGATTATTAAATATTAGTGAGATGTTGTTGAAATTATATTTTATAATAAATATAAAAATGTTATTCTAAGTAATAATTGTCATTTAATAATATGTTCTTATTAATTAAATATTAATACTGCTACCTTAATTTTTTGTTCTCTTCAGGGCTGTCAAATGATTATTGCAAATATATGTGTGCGTCTTGTTTATTTATTATTATATAAATTTATATTTATATATATATATATATATATATATATATATAAATAAAAACACATGTATGTGTATATTTAAGAAGATAAATATTTTTATATATTTATGTATAATATAAAATATAAGAATATAAATATATAAATGTGTATATTCATGTAAATATCTTCAAAATATATACTGCATGTGTTTATTTATACACAGTACACATGTGTAAACAAAAACTTATTTTGGATACAATTTAATTGAGGTTAATCATTTGACACCACTATTTCTTTTATAATAATATAATAATTATAATTAATAATTGACATTTTATTGTAATTTTTTATATTTTAATATTCTTGTATTAATAATATTCTACTACTACTAATATTATTATCATCATCATCATTGCATTAATTTTATATTTTATAATGTTTTAATTATCAGTGGTAATTAAGGATGTTTGATATATATATTTTTTATTTATAATGTATTTTATAGATGGATTATTAATATAATTATCTATATAGTAATTATACTCATTTATTATAATTAATCAATTTTATTTATAATTACAATAATGAACAAATAAACTTAAGTATGACACGTGATGTAAATATAAATGTATTTTCTTGTTGTGGTGTGAAATGCAGTATATCTGTCACCGAGAAGTCTGTCGTTCATTTCTCAAGCAGTAAAGTTTGTATTGTCTCAGGGTTTGACGTCAGTGTCTGAGGAATGAAAGCCGAAGCAGAGTGATTGTCACAAATGTTGTGAAAGTGTGTGGTCAAGAAAGAGAAGAATGAAGTCTTTGTCGTTCATCACCGATGTCACTCAACACCGATATATAAACCGTTAATGAATACGCACACACACAAGCGTTTCGCAAACACTCACATGAAGCCCAGTGTATTCTGAGGATCAATCTGAAGCACCTGTATGTTCCTGCACTGATCTGATGTTTCTCTCTGGCTGCAGACGGATCTGGTGTCCACCATCGGCGAGAGCGTGGCACTGGGTGTAGCGGGCGTCATCCTCTGGGGCGACTCCAACTACGCCAGCAGTCATGTACGTGTACTTCACATTAAATGAGGGGTCGGGCTTGGTTGACTTTTGTAAATGACAGATAAATATGTGACCCTGGACCACAAAACCCAGTCATAAGGTTAAATTTTACAAAACTGAGATGTATACATCATATGAAAGCTCAATAAACAAGCTTTCTATAGATATATGGTTTGTTAGGACAATAGGACAATATTTGAGGTCTGAGGGTGCAAAATACTGAGCAAATCACCTTTAAAGTTGTCCAAATTAAGTTTTTTTAATGCATATTACTAATGAAAAATGACATTTTGGTATGTTTACAGTAGGAATTTTACAAAAAATCTTCATGGAACATGATCTTTACTTAATATCCTAATGATTTTTGGCATAAAAGAAAAATCTTAAGACTGGTTTTGTGGTCCAGGGTCACATATTTATTCATATTTATAATCTTTACTCCGAAAAGAATTTATATCAACCAAATATATTTAAACATAAATATGTCAATTCTTAAATAATTAAATATTGTTCATTAAATGAAATAAAATTTTGGAAAATTAATTTGTGATTGCGAAATATGTTGGTCTAAATTACAACATTCAAATTTCATATTTGATGACATCTTTTGATCTGGTATCTTCCAGGCGGCTTGTTCCAGTCTGAACGAATACCTGCGAGGGCCGCTGGGTCGCTACCTCCTGAACGTGACGTCGGCCGCCGAGCAGTGCAGCAGAAACCTCTGCGGGTTTCATGGCCGCTGCCTTCGCAAACAGCCCAACACAGACACGTACCTGCATCTCAGCGCAAACACCCACAGCATAGAGCGACAGGGGAACACGCTAAAGGTCTCGGGCCAGATGAGCGAGGAAGAGCTGAGCCGCGTGCGCGACGAGTTTCAGTGTCAGTGCTACAACGGCTACGTGGGCGACGACTGCAGCCAGAGGGATGCTGGAAACAGAGCCACGCTCGTCTGGACCACGCTTCTACAGGCTCTGCTGCTGCCGCTGTTCTTGATGGGCTTTCTCCACTGACGAGCTTTGAAGACGTTTCACCAGAATTTCGCGACGAGGTCATCAGGAAGGTCTTCTGTTCGCTCAAATTTAAACAGAAATGGATCATTTGGATGCGTGCGCTAACTCTGTGAACTGTATGAGCAGCACAGCGGCGTCTCGTGTGTTTTGGGTTCGAGTACATTGCCCCCTGCTGCACGGGAGGATGAACTGAGATGGGCGGAATTGTGTATGTGTGATTTGAAATTTTGTGATTTTTGTCTCGTCTGTGTGCATTTTTATGAAAGGTAATTGATGTGGTGGTTTCTGCTGTCATCCGAGGCCTTTTATTATTATTTCTTAGCTGCCTTTATACCTGCGTAAAACCGGTTGTGACCTTATTTCTGCTGTGTCACATGACCAGCTCCTTAAAAGGGACATGTTTTGTTACTTGCAACGCTGCTGCCTCATTAAAGCCTCGCTTCAAAGGAAACTGTCTCTTATATCGCATCTCACTCCGAAATTAAAATAAATTACAGAAATTATTTTCTATGAGGAAAATGGAGCCTGTTGTAGGATTTTTTAATTTGTTTTAGCATTGCTTTTGGTTTCATGACAGCACTTTCCTCACAGAAATACATATTTTCAATTATTCTCATAGCTATGCATTTGTTACCTTTTATAGTAAAACGAAAATCATAATGATTTATGAATTCAATTATATTAAAGGCAATAAAAAAATTGCAATATTATAAATTATTATACTGTAAATTGTTTATATTATATCATTAATATTAAAATGTGCTTGAAACCTGTTTTCCGTGACACATTTTACACCATAATGAAAAGAAATTAAATTACTTTTACAAAAGAAATTACATGTTTGCTTTTTCAGTTACTTTCATAAATCGTGCTCCGAGAAATTATTGTAATTAATTTTAAAAATGAGAATTTAAAACATTTAAATGAAGTAATTGATTCATTTTATTACAGTAAAAAATAATGATTTAAATCATAATAACGCTACAGTGACTTACAATATAAAGTTAAAATTTAGATGATGTACAATAATATCTTATCAGTAATATTATGATATTATTGATTAGATATTATTGTGTTATAATAGAATTTGAAATTTGAAGGATTTAAATGACTTATAATTAGGATCCTTTATGCATAAATGTTTTTTTTTTTTTTTTTCATTATTTTCTTTTAATTTGGGATGAGATGTGGTTTCAGACATGTTCTTAGACTGCTGGATAGTGAGGTCATTTTGAAAGTCTATTAACTTCTGCCAAAAACACGAATGTAAATGTCAAATCAGTGAACTGTGGTTCACAAAAGCATATAAGCCTTTCTGCCTAGGTTGCACAAATCTGTTTTGAGGCAGGATTTCCCCTTTAATTGCTGAATGTTGCATTTCTGCTCTTTATTTGTGTGTAATGAACTGGAAAGGCTTTGTTTGTGTTGTCATCATGAGTCATTACAGTAAAAAAACACACCATCATAGATTGTTTTTTTGTTTTTCTTGTAGTTATTTTCTGTCGTTGTAGTGCCTTTTAAAGGCATGGTTCACCTAAAAATGAAAACGCTGGACAACAAAGCAAATAATGATAGAGATTTCATATTTGGGTGAACGGTCTCTTTAGTTGATTATGTGACCCTCACAATTAAACCTCCATTTTTATTTTCGCACAATAGAATTTTGATACCTGATTGTGCTTGTTTTGTCCAGATTCATACATATAATGTGATTTATACAAGACCAGTCGCTTTCTGGTTGAATTTTATCAGGTGTTTGGTGACTCGGTCGAGTGAATTGTTCTGAAAGTGTTTGTTTTATATTTTTGCAATAAATTTCATATTTAAAAGCAGTGTCTTGCTTGTACTTTTGTAGTTAACTCCAGCTGAGTCCGAAAGCATGCTGAAAAATCTGGGGTTTGTTTTATTTAAACTGGAAATGTTTGCTTGTGATGAGGCATGATTTAGGAATCCCGTTTCTTAATGTCGATTTGCCCTCATCCTCACAAGCTAGTTTACTTTTCCTCTAGTTTTTTCCAGGCCTTGCTTTCTCGTTTTCTAGGTCTTGCTCCACTTCTGAGGGGGTAGTGGACTATGCCAAAGGGAACATTATGGGCTGGCAGCACAGAGAACGCCTTGTGTTATAACTCGAACCAGACATCCAGTCTCCTTTTATTCTCTCCCCCTCTTCTCAGACCCCCAGCGGGGCCTTAGCTCCGGGATCTTCCGTGTGTTTGCTGCTGTGTGTGAATAACACTGGAATCTGTTGGGAATCGCACGGCTATATGGAATCCACATGTCTAAGCTGATACGTCATCGGTGTGATATTACATCAACAATGGCACTTATTTTCCCTCTTATCTGACTAGAAAAGAAAGTAAAACTATGCCATGGATTTGTTTTCTGTTCTCATCAAATTGCTGTCCTTGTGATTTTATGTACCATAGTAAAGCAATGGTGGCAGATGGCAAATCTTATTTAATAGCATTGAATGTATTCTTATTAGATGCTGATAGAGATAGAGAGAGAGAGATAGAAAGAGATAGAGACAGATAGAGAGAGAGAGAGAGAGAGAGAGAAAGAGATAGAGATAGATAGATAGATAGATAGAGAGAGACAGAGAGATTGATTGATTGAACACATACTTTTATTCCAATATTTAACAATGTACAAATATCATTATAAAATTACATTTACATAATCCTTAAATTATTAAAAAGTTAAAAACAACTGACCATCACTATTAATATCACAAAGAACATTCCCAACAGACCATTTTTCAACAAAAACCTGTAAATTACTAGTTAGCTTATAATAAGCAAACTCAATTCGAAGACGAGCTTCCAACAAACCCTTAAAAACTAGATCAACCTCTTTCGACCCTTTAGTTTGTATTTTGTTTTTCCTGGAAAGCCATATAGAAAGTTTAGCTATTCCAAACACAAAATTCATCAAAACAAGTTTTTTTTTTCTTAACAGAATACTTTGGTCCAAAAATAAATAAAGGAAAAGAAAAACATTCACCCCATTTTAAACACCACTGTTCTAGCAGATTAAATAACACCCCCAATCTAGCACAACCACAAAATAAATGCACCAAAGTTTCATGTTGAATACAAAATGGACATTCCACTCCTTGACTAGGATCTAAATGGACTACATGTTTATTAGTGGCTATAGCCCCATGAACTATTCTCCATTGAAGATCTCCTGTCCGTTTATCAATAGGCATCTTATACAGTGTTCTCCAGCATCCTTTCACTGAATGATCAGGGCCAGAAAAATCAAACCACTTTGATGTTTTCATTCCTTCAAAAACTCTATAATGGAGTAATTTTACACACAGTATATAAGCCTCTTTCTTACTCAACTCTTCAAAAGAACTCAAATGTAAATTTGTAAATGAAAGAAACCCATCTTCCAAACCACTCATGAACCACTGTTCATTCACAGTTAAGGAAATATCAATATGTGGGAAAATATATTCACACCCATCCTTCCACTGATTAACCAAATCATGATCTTCAACAAACTCCCTTAATGAATGTGGTAATGATTCACAAACTTCTACCACAATCCTTTTCATCAATCTTTCAGATCTAATGTTTGCCAATTGCCCTAATTCAGCAAGAGATGACTGCATAGCTTTTAAAAGATGGCCTACCTTTGTACAACCAGCCTCTCTCAGTGAGAGAGAGAGAGAGAGAGAGATAGATAGATAGATAGATAGATAGATAGATAGACAGACAGACAGACAGACAGACAGACAGACAGACAGATAGATA
>JAUCMS010000049.1:3076453-3087850 GCA_032357445.1 Enteromius radiatus
ATAGATAGATAGATAGATAGATAGATAGATAGATAGATAGATAGATAGATAGATAGAGAGATAGAGAGATAGATAGAAAGAGATAGAGAGATAGATAGATAGATAGATAGATAGATAGATTAAAATATAATTTTTCTTCAGCTCTCTTTTTTCTTTGACCATCATATTTCTCCATGGGCTCGAGATATAATTCGATTAAAGTAACAGGTATTATTATTATGAGATATAATTTCGTAACAACTCTAAAAGATTTCCTAGGAACTACAAACTACGACTCAAAAGCGTCGGAACCATCGCACGCGTTCACCCGTTTCCACACGGAACTGTTATTGTGTGCGACGCAGTAACGCTGCGCTTCTGTCACCACATACGAATTATGATCAGTCCCAAACTTTCAGACAGTTATCTATTATTGGATTTTTGCAGTGTTTCGCATACTTTTTAGGTAAGTACAAAATGCACGACACGGCTGTCATATTTTTGCATTTATCGGCAGGTTGGTTGCAGCAGCAGCACGTCTGCGCACGTAATGTTAGCAACGTTATTTAAATATATACTTTTATGCATAAAATACATTTATGCACGCTTTGTTTTAATGTGCAAGTGTTTATGTAATCGATCATGCATTTGAGATATTTTCGTATTTTTAAAGAAGATGTCACCGGGTTAAAATGGAGTCTGGGGTTTAATCTGCTGTGAATAATGAGATTAATGGTTCTTCCTCGTGTCAGTTTGTTAAAGCGAGTGTAATTGTTTTATTCGCCGCGATTGAATGGGGTTCCATGCAGATGATGAATTTCTTCCGCAACCGTCTGGTGGTTTTGGGGCTGGTGTTGCTGGCCACAGTGCTGCTGTATCTGCTGCTGCCCTCCATGCGGCAGGGGAGCATGGAGCCATCTCTGGAGGTGCAGCAGCGGATGGGGCTGATCGCCGCCTCTCCTCCTCCGCCTCCGCCGCCGAACAGCGTCAACATCACGGTCAGGACCGGACAGCTGCCCGGGGACCCGCCGCTCTTCTTCAGGGAGGCTCTGCCAGTGGACAGCGCTGGGCGACAGATAGTGCCCAGGTCAGGTTACTTAATCGTTTAAGTTTTATTGTATAGTTATATTATGACTGTATTGAGCTGCATAGTTTTGGCGCATTATCAGCACGTTCCAAATTTACGTCATAAAGCTGTATTTCTTATCCGTTCCTCAGTTCGTAGCCATTAAACTATAATTTAGGTTTATGGGGATTGTACCAGCTCTTACAGGAATTAACTCGGGGTTTTTTTTGTAATAAAAGTGTAGTAACCATGTGTTTTTGGCATATGTATGTTTAGCATTACCATTTGTATAGCCTTAATATTACAGCAAACACTATGGCTAAACTATTGTTAGTATTGCACAACCATGGGCTTTAAAGGGTTAGTTCACCAAAATTCTGTCACCAATTGCTCACCCTTATGTCATTCCAAACCCATAAGACCTGAAACCCTGCTTTCGCTCACAGATCTCTTGCAAAATAGTGTGTTTTCTTTCAAAATATAGTTCCCCCTGAGGCCCTTTCTCTCGCATTACATTTTTATTCTCTCGTTAAATGTTGTGTTTATTGAGAAACCTCGCTTTTGGGTTCTCTTGCAAAATATTGCGTTTAACAAGATACTTTTGTGTTTTCTTGCAAAAAATATAGTTTCACTAAGAAACACAGAATCAATTTACTTCGGTAATTTAGCAGAAGTAAACCTTTCACCCTCGCAGGAAATTCCCAACTGTGTTGGAAAAATCTCTTCTATGGCATTGCTGCTGAAAGAAAACTATTGTAACTATGGTAATAAACTTTCTATTCTTGTATAATTGTGAAGATTCAGCAACCGTATCTCCTCTCCATCAGGCTGCAGTTGGTGCTTCTTCATGGTCAGGCCTTCACCTCTAAAACATGGGAGGAGTTGGGCACCCTCAGTCTGCTGGCATCCAATGGGTACCAAGCCCTCGCTCTCGACCTGCCGGGTGCTTATAATACACTTGATTAATGTTCTTGTTATGCTGGTTTATTAAAAACATACAAAGCATCACTAAACCTTCTCATTCTGTTGTCAGGTTTTGGGAATTCTCCGGACTCAGAGTCGGTAAAGTCGGATCAGAGCCGCGTGGACCTGCTGAAGCGTTTTCTGGAGTCTCTGGGAGTGCGAGCACCGGTGTTACTGAGCCCGTCTATGAGCGGCCATTACGCCCTGCCGTTCCTCCAGAAACACAGCGCCCAGCTACACGGGTTCGTGCCCATTGCCCCTGTGGGCACCCGCGGGATCACCCCACAGCAGTACCGCGACATCCAGGTGTTGCATTTCTTCCGATTAATCGCACGCTTAAAAATTACTCGATTTTAATGCTCGCTTTTAATTCTCACTTCTCATCTGTATGGCAGACTCCTACACTGGTCATATATGGAGAGTTAGACACCAATCTGGGCGCCCAATCCCATAAGAACCTGATTCAGCTGCCTCATCACACCGTGGTGAAGCTGGCAGGAGCGCGACACGCCTGTTACATGGACAAACCCCGCGAGTTCCACCGCGCTCTGCTCGACTTCCTCAGCAAACTCGACTGAGGGACGGAGAGAGCGAAAAACGTGTAAAAGACTTTCGAAGAGACTGAGCGGGGGAAAAAAAAGACAAGACGTAGCTGTAGAAGGTGTAGCTGTAAAACCAGTCCTGAAATGTAACACACCCCTGACGTCCACATCTGCTCATTTCTTATAATTTCTCATGTGTACACCATCAAGAGGTTAGATATTATAATGCATCAAACAAACAAAAGTTACTATAGTAGATTGTAAACATCCTTTTGTCAGTTTCCACACCGTTGCATGTAATGGCCCGTCTGAAGGTTGTTCTGTAATGCTGTTCCCAGGATTTCCAGTCTGAGGTATGTTCCTGTTACAACAAAATAGCCATGGCTTCCAGTCAGAGAGTTATTTGTAACACTGCTGCCATGGTTTCCCATCTGAGGGGTGTTCTGTAATGCTGTTGCCATGGTATTCTCCTAGAGTTGTTCTGTAACTCTTTTGACAGGGATGTTCCTGTAACACAGTTGCCATGTTTTTCTCTATGGCTTTTGCCATAGCTTCTGGTCTGACAGATGTTCCTGTAACGTTGTTACAGTGTTATTGTAATGCTGTTGCCAGGGGTGTTCCATTTTGTGCCGATCCAAGCTAGCTGGTACAGTTCTGGTTTCATTTTTCACTGCAGGACAGATAACGGGTCTCTTTGGAACTCTTTGGATAGTTGTTGCCGTGGTAACACAAATGTTTATGTACATAACCACTGCGTTATGGAGGATGATCAGAAATTTCTTTTGATTTTATTACAAATTTTCGTTTACATTGCTCAAAATAACGCGATAGCAAGCTACGTAGAAACTAGCAGCCGATAAGATCCTGATTGGCGACGTCACGCACTGTACTAGCACGGTTGTGTAACCATGACGAGAATACCGGGCTCATAGAACTGTTCCTGACAGTTGTTAGAACTGTTCGGCCCGACAGTGGAAAAGCGACTCTAGTTGACATTTCTAAAAGAATTCTATCATTTTCTAACATTAGCCCCTTTCGCACCGGAGAAACCTTTTCATAGTTCCTTGAACTATTTGGGAAAGTACCCGGATGCTCGCGTGTTTGCACGGCAGGAACTAGGAACGAATTTAGTTCTAGGAACTCCTTTTACGGGAACTAAATTAGCTCCTCGTTCAGAGTAGGTTCTATAGGAACTACAGTGATGTAAGCGTGCGCTGATTGGCCGAAAGCATGTGTGCAAACGCAGGTTACAAGACATAAAAGAAAATACAAGACATAAATATGAAAATAAAGTTATCGCCATTGTGTAGTAGATTTCGTCTTTTAGTTCACCAATTTACTCTTTCTATCGATACGTCTACTAAATTCTATTTCCATTATCACGAATTACAATATTCTCCGATTACAATATTCTCTATCGTTTTGTTGTTTAGGTTGTTGAATGCAGCGCTTAAGTGACGTAGTTTCCGTTGGCTTACGTCACTTCTGAGTTCCTGTTGGCGGTGTGAATGCAACCAGGAAATCGGCCAGAGGGAACCTAAAGTTCCTGGGGAACTACCTGACTGGCTGGTTCCTATGACTTAGTTCCTAGAACTATGCGGTTACGAAAGAGGCTATAGTTGCCAAGGTTTGTGGTCTGACAGATGTTTCTGTAACATAGTTGAAATGGTTTCTTTCTTTTTTTTTTAAAGAGTCCTGTAAGTTTTTTCACCAGGGATGTTCCTGGAACATAATTGCCATTGTTTCCAGTCTGGGAAATATTCTGTAACACTATTGCCATGGTTTCCATTCAGTGAGTTGTTCTGTAAAGCTGTTCCTGTAACATAGTTGACACGGTTTCTTTTCTAAAAGAGTTCTGTGACTCTGTTGCTAGGGATGTCCCTGTAACATAATTGTAACTTAATGCCATTCCAGTCTGAGGGTTATTTTGTAACATTGTTACCATGGTTTCTGGTCTGACAGAAGTTCTGTAACATAGCTGCCACAGTTTCCTTTATAAGAGTTGTTCTGTTAAGCTGTGTAAAGGGATGTTCCTGGTTTCTAGTCTGAAGCATTTTCCTGTAATTCAGTTGCCATAGCTTTATTTCTGAGGGATGTACATGAAACACAATTGCCATTGTTTCCAGAATGACAGTTGTACCTATAACATAGTTTCAATGGTTTCTAGTCTGCTTTTAATAACAGGGTTGCTATGGTTTCCATTCTGATCATTGTTTTTGTAACATAGGCGCCATGTTTTTTAGTCTTTAGCTGTTCCTATAATAGAAAATTCATGTTTTCCTGTATGAGCCTTGTTTTTCTAATATGATTGTCATGGTTTTCTGTAACAACAAGCGGTTGGCACATACAAACATAGTGTAGCATGTCAATGTGTGATTGGCTCAACACATGGTTTTAAAAAGTTGCAATTTTTGACTCCTTTCATACCTGTGAATTCAGTTTTTGGTTATCAGTAGTTGTCAGTCTTATACTGGCAGTAGATTATCACTTCTTGATACTGCAGAAAAGAAAACATGTTCACTACATTACCACACCTAAAAACTGTAGGTGTTCATTACATATTTATTAAAGGTTCTACATGACAGAAACTGTAATGTGTGTGGTATTTATGTGCTGTGCTCTGTTGTTTTGTTTGTTTATAGCTTGTAAATATGAATGTGTTTTAGAGGACTGTGAGTCACCTCTGCCCTGTAAATATTTTTAACATCACAAATCTTTAACCCGAGGGGATCCGTTATTGGGACTGATTTCACATTCCGGTGTGCATGGTACTGCAGAGTCATGAAACATGCTTTTGTTCAATGCAAAATAAAGTTCATTAACATTGATGTTTTGCGTTTGTGATTTAATGGACATGCACGACAAGAGACATCTGGTACAACCAGACATTTTCTAAGGGGTCTATTATAAGTTTAGGTGCACTAAATTTAGTCAGTTTGTTTATCAAAAATATGCAAACGTGAACTAAACCACGAAATAAACTTAATTCTGTGTGAGTATAATTAACTATGCAAAAGCATTTCTATCACTTCACTGAATCCAATCCACATTCATATGAATCTCATGACATTTATGTCTGTCAAAAATAAATATTATTTTGAAACATTAGATACACTATACACAGCAAAATCAGGGGTCCCATAATAATGGATATTTGGCCTAAAGTAGAAAATGGCAGTCTGAGTGGCTTCATCATGTTATCAAGATAGTATATGTCCTTTATGCCATCATGGTACTAAACAAAACAATTACTAATAAATAGAATATGTATTGATTATTAATAACGGGTACTGTTTTGTGCCCATTTTTGCCAACAGGATGGTAAATAATATACAAATTTTGCTCAATTTACTTTTTTTTTTTTTTGCTGTTAATGCTCCTCACCTCCCAAAATAAGTATTTTTTTTGTTTAAAATGAATTGTTTAACAGGGTGGAACAGAGAATAACAGGGTGGAACACCAGTGTTTACATGTTCTAATAGCAAATGAGCTTTCCGTCCCTGTCCTGCATGGTTTATCATCTGTAATGTGTGGAACTGCAACTATGTAATGTTGTTTCAAAACAATATAAAAAATAAAATCCAGATTTCCTTTGGGGAGGGACATTAGTTAAGTTAATTTAGGATGTTTTTTAACTGTAGAGTGCGCTTATGAGAATACCCAACAAAACAACATAACTGTTTTCTATTTGAATATGTTTTGGAAAGCAATTTATTTCTGTCGGCAAATCTGAATTTTCTGCATCATTGCTCTGTCTAGTCTATTATATAAAATATAATGTATTTATTCACATTACCACTCAAAAGATTTATGAAGGTAGATTAATTTCCTTGAAGGTAGATTAATTTACTTTGCACTGAGGACATGATAAAAGTGAACATATTTATCAACAAAATGTGTGTAAAATACTAAATAATATTTTAATGTCTATCATGTCTATTTAAGTGATAAAGCAGACCTAGTGTGTTTATATATAATTTAAGTTATTTCTTATTAATATGTGACTATTATAGAGAAAATATAAGTGTGTAAATCATAGAGACAGAAAAGTCACTGTGTAACAGGAATGACCCGTAATAGTAAAATAGTAAGAGTAATTCCTGTGAACTTAAAAGAAAATAAAAAAAGTGAAATTATAAAATCAAGCTAAAACGTCTATAGGAAAAAGTTAACAAGCGGAATTTTTATAGTATAAATATAAATAAGAATACCATAGTATTATACCATACCACGTGTACGCACTGTGTGTGGGCGTGGCCAGGCGGAATCGAATGATGCTGACGTCATGACGCGCACCATGCGTCTCTCTTCGGGAAGATGGCTGCTGTGTACATGATGCGAAACTGAATGGACGGAAAACAGCCCAAAATTTCTGAAAATCCCCCCTCTTCCCTCCTCTGTATCCCACTCCACGTCCACACACATGCGTTTGCGTGAAAACGAAGCCGATTTTAACCTAGCGTGAGGACCTAGGATGATAATATGACCCAAAAAAAGAAGAAGCGAGTGAATCGCAGTTTGTTACTGGCGAAGAAAATCATCATCAAGGATGGAGGAACGGTGAGTGTCTGCTGGATACAAACATTCACAAACATCTCAGAGACCAGGGGTTAAGTCTTAAACAGACCTATACAGGAGTATTATGTTAATGTTTACAAGACAAAATGCTGTAATCGCACATTTGAGGAGTGGAACTGACATTTAAGGCTGTAAACATCATCAGTTACTTCCTGTAATCGGCAATAAATCACATAAATCCCAAAAATATAGGTGTATTTCATTAACACACAGGTGGTTTGATGACACGTTTGATAGGTTTAAACTTTGTCATTATGGCTCTAAATATAATACATTCTCCTGTTTTTAATTATACATAACATCTTTAAATAGTTACTGTTTTTATACTCAATGTTACTATACTCAAACATAACAGTATAAACCTTTATTAGTATTGCTAACCTAGTTTTAGCTTTTTTATGGTGGTAAACCAGTACAGTGATAAATATCAAAGTACAGTGTTATTATCATCCTGTGTTATCATTATACTGCCATAGTATTGATTTGTAGGAGAGTAGATATGTGAAACTTCATATCTCTGTTTGAGAATATTGTCTGCCAGGCAACCCATAATAATCATGTTTACAAGGTTTGGTATCTCTTGAATGTAATGAAAATAGTCTTATCATGCTTTTCTTTAGAAACTATGTTTGGTTAGCTTTTATTTCACCTTAGTTTTAGTAATTTTAGTAGTAATTTTTTACTTTAGATGAAGTTTATGATTGCATTTTCATATTTCCATTAGAGAAAATGGTCTTTAATAGTAACGATTCTAGACAATTCTGCCTCAAAACAGCCATTTCTTTACAAATAAGCCGTTTATAATAAGTACTATAGTGCTGGGTAATTTGTCTAAAATGCTTCAAACTCAAACAAGCGCCTCACATTTGTAAATGTGGTCAGTTGCAGATCATTTGCTTTAAATTTTCATCTTCTTACCCACACGTCACCAGAAACGACTGGCTTTTTCCCATGACAGAAGCAGACATGTTATGAAGTGTCCTGTTCACTGGCTATCAAGAGTGGCGGTTTTTCTGGTTTTTATCAAAAATGTAGCTAGTAATAGGTCAAAATTTGAACCTAGTTCCTCTTAGTTCACGATTTCACAGGTTCACGATTCCTGCCACGAAAACAATGCATGCTCTGCTTTGATAGATTTAGGCCTCAAACAGGTCCTGGGGGTGTTTCATAAAACAAATCCAAGCTTATTTCACTTATTTTGAACCAAATCAATTGACGATATCAGACTAACTTAAATAAACCTGACTTTAAACTTGGTAAAAGTAGTCTAAACCAAAAGGAAGCTGGTTAGATTATTGTCTGCGGTTGACCTCTCTGGTTCTTCTCTCATCAGCCTCAAGGCTTTGGTTCCCCCAGCGTTTATCATGCCGTCATCGTCATATTTCTGGAGTTCTTCGCGTGGGGTTTGCTGACGGCACCTACTTTGGGAGTAAGTTGGGTTTGTGTTAAATCGAGATACTGTTTTGATATCAGGTGACGTTTATTTAATGTTACGGGTGTCAGAAAGCTATTGTGTAATATGAGAATGCGAGAAAGCTTCAAAATAATGGGCGTCATAACCGATGCTGTTTTGTGTCTCTACAGGCTCTTCATGAAACATTCCCCAAACACACGTTTCTCATGAACGGCTTGGTTCAGGGGGTCAAGGTATCATCTGTGACATCGTAATGTTTACGTCCTGATGATCCGGTTGATGATTCATTAACACTGTGCTTTTGTTCGCAGGGTCTGCTGTCGTTTTTAAGCGCTCCTCTGATTGGTGCTCTGTCGGACGTGTGGGGAAGGAAGTCGTTTCTTTTACTCACCGTCTTCTTCACTTGTGCACCAATTCCTTTATTGAAGATCAGCCCATGGTATGTCGTTTCTTTTTCTGGGACACAAATCATATATTTATTTTATGTAATTTAAATTTGAAAGAAGTGTCATTTTAATTTAATGTAAAGTTTATTTTATCTTTTGAATGCCCTTAAAAAATTCTATACTATTATAATGTTTGTTAATACTTTGAATTAGCTTTCATTTGTATATTTTCAGTCTCAAATTTTTAGTAGATTAGTTTCATGCTTTGTCTTTTTATTTATATATATATATATATATATGTATGTATATGTATACATGTATTTGTCATTGTTTTATTTTTGCTTTTTTATTTTTATTTTCCAATGAATTCCGTATTTTGATTTAATGTTAATCTTATGTTTTAAAGATTTATGTTTTGTTTTTATCTTAATTTAAAAAGAAGGCAATGAAATGTACACAAGTTTTGAAAACATGAGTTTTAAAAACATATATATTATCTTCTGTGTCCGTTGTATATATATTTTTTATTTTGAATTAGTTTTTAGTTTTCTGCATTTACAGATTAAAATGTTAAACGTTTAGTTGCATGCATTTGTCATTTAAAAAATATAGAAATATTGTTAAAATTTGTATTTTTTATTTTATATGCGCACACACACACACACATATATATATATATATTTTTTTTTTGTAAACTTAATATTTATTTGATTATTTTAATTAATATATATTTGCTTATTTATTGTATTTTTATTTTTATATATAATTTTTATTTATTTTTTTTTCTGTCAAGTGTCAAAATAAAATAATTAATAAATAAATGAAGAAATACATTTTAAATAACAACAAAAAGCATAGTTTTTATTATTAGATAATATACTATGATAATATCGATTAGTAACCGATAGAGATCATCTCAAATTGTCAGTTTTTTTTTTTTTGTAATGCACACACACATCTTAAAGCAGAGATTTGAAAGCGTGGCTGTTGTGTTTCAGGTGGTACTTTGCCGTTATCTCTGTATCTGGAGTATTTGCCGTGACCTTCTCCGTTATATTTGCCTATGTGGCTGACATCACCCAAGAGCACGAGCGCAGTATGGCTTACGGCATGGTACGTGTAACCCACCAACACATTGTCAACATCATGACTTTTAGCTCTTTGTTTTGCTTTAACGCCTCTGCTCTTCCTCTAAAAGGTTTCGGCCACGTTTGCGGCGAGCCTGGTGATCAGCCCGGCCCTCGGCGCCTATCTGAGTCAGGTGTATGGAGACAGTCTGGTAGTGGTTCTAGCTTCGGCCATCGCTATGCTGGACATCTGCTTCATCCTGGTGGCCGTGCCCGAATCGCTGCCTGAAAAGATGAGACCGGCATCCTGGGGCGCCCCAATCTCATGGGAGCAAGCAGACCCCTTCGCTGTAAGTAGATCTGACCTTTTTGAGCTCGTTCATAACGAGCAATCCACTGAATGATTAGTTGGATTAAATGAACTGCATTGCACATAACGTTGACTGGAAATGTGCATTTTAAGAATAGAGGACACCATGCAACACTTCGCTCATATCCTGTGTGGTTTTCTGTAGAGAAGCCTTTTCGTGATTATTTCCCCTCGCCAGCATGAGGTGACAACATAATGGAGATTACTGAAGGCAGGACATATAAGGCTGTGGTTTCTTCTAAAGAGTTCCTCTGAAGTCTGTTAGTTTCCCATGAGATTATTCTTGGTTTTGATTGGTTGAGATGGTCCTGCCAAACTGTTTGTCTGTTACGCACGTGAGCCCTTACAGTTTTGTTTTTTATAATGATTTAATTTCCAAGAAATATACATGCATTTCTTTTTCTTTGTCTAATTTACTTTTGATTCTAATGTTAAAGTTAAAAAGGATGCATTTGTCATGATATTTATCTCTTGAATACCCTGGAAACATTATTTACATACTGATATTATTTCGAATTATCATTTTATATTTCTCATTTCTTTTATTTTAGTAATTTTTATGTGCTTTTTTTTTGTCTATTTTGCTATTAGTTTAGCTTTAGTTGTTAAATTTAGCTGTATTTAATATACTCATTAGTCATTAATAGTTTAGTGTTATAATTTTATGACAATAATTGTTTTTTTAATCTCAAATTGCGTTAATATAGCACATTGTGTGCAATATTTTTATAAATAGAGTTATGAGTAACACTTTACAATAAGGTGTAATTTGTTAACATTAGTTAATGTATTAACTAACATGAGCAAACAAAGATTAAGACATTTATTACAGTATTTATTCATCTTTGTTAATGTTAATAAAAATGCTGTCGTTCATTGCTTGTTCATGTTAGCTCACAGTGCATTAAGTAAGGAATAATTGACTCCGGACCGTTGATTTATTTTTCTAATAATGAACGGTCCGGAGTCAATTATTCCGCTTATACTACGGTTGCCACACCTCAAGACATCGATCAGATGATATATTTCAAG
>JAUCMS010000049.1:3087950-3098150 GCA_032357445.1 Enteromius radiatus
TCGCCGTGCGTTTCCCTGAAAATAATGCACACCTCAGAACGTTCGTCAGCCAATCAGATTCAAGCATTCAACGGCCCGTAGTATAATAAATGTTAATAAACACAGCTTATGATTTTAATAATGCATTAGTAAATGCTGAAAATAATAATAACTAAGATTACTAAATGCTGTAGAAGTATTGTTCAATCGTATTTTGTGTTGACCACTGTTAACAGATGAACCGCATTGAAAGTGTCACCGAGTTCTATATATAGTAATGCTATTTTATATATTATTGACCAATAAACTAATAAATGGCTGATATAAACATTTGAACAATTTATAAATACATTTAAAACATTACAAACTAAAAGCAGTGTTTTTAAATACATAGCATTTTCCAAGATTACTTTTAAAGTGTTATTAAAGAGTTAAGATCTAATTTAAATGCTAAATGCGTTAGATGTCAAATTCTGTTGCACAATTAAATACCATTTTTAAACATTATATATTTTAAAAAACGTCTTATAAAATGTGTAAGAAAAAAATTATCCCGTTTGATTTGTCAAATAATTTCATAGAACCATTGATAAGTTTTGAATAAAATGTAAAATTGCTGATGTTTTGTTATTCTCTGAAAAAAAGTTTCATATCTTCAAGAATTCTTTGGTGCCAATTATTCAAATTAAACAAAAAAGTCCAAACAGAATAAATGTAGTGTAAATGTGAAATCTTTTTGTTTTGTTTTAAGTATTTTAAGTAAGTTTTGTATGTAAATTGTTCCTAAATCAAGAAGATTTATGAAATGACATTCATACAGACGTCAAAATCTTTCTCTCTGCAGTCTCTGAGGAAAGTGGGTCAGGACTCGACGGTTCTGCTCATCTGTATAACAGTGTTCCTGTCCAATCTGCCCGAGGCCGGTCAATACTCCAGCTTCTTCCTCTATCTGCAACAGGTGCGGCAAGACATGGATTTCATTTATCTCTGTGCTTAATCTTTAACTCGCTGTTTAATTAACGGTGTTTACTGGGTCTAGGCTGGTTTATCCAAATCCTGTTACCAAACGAGACCGTAAAGTTGTATTCTTCTACCCTCTTACGCAGATAATGGGATTTTCATCTGAAAGTGTCGCAGCTTTCATCGCTGTCCTCGGATTGCTGTCTATTGTTGCACAGGTCAGCATTTTCTTCTGAAATGCATACTAATAAAGCACTTAGTTTTTAACGTGGATTATGTGAAACGTGGCTTTTTCTCATCTGCAGACTGTAGTGCTAAGTTTACTAATGCGTTCCATCGGGAACAAGAACACAATTTTGCTGGGATTGGGATTTCAGATTCTGCAGCTCGCCTGGTACGGGTTCGGATCGGAGTCTTGGTAAGACCGAAAACCTAGGTTTTTAATCTCTTAAATTGATAAACATAAAAATAATGTTTAAAGAAAAAAAGCTTAATTTTTTGTAACTTTAAGAATAATATAGCACCTAAAGGCTCTTTCCAATCTCCAGGATGATGTGGGCAGCCGGGGCTGTTGCCGCCATGTCTAGTATCACTTTCCCTGCTGTTAGCGCCCTGATTTCCCGCACAGCTGATCCGGATCAGCAAGGTTGGTTGACCGGAGTTATGTGCTGTTGTGGATGCAGGGTTGTTGTTTTAGGGCTGACTGTAAAGCTCTTGTTTGTGTAGGTGTGGGTCAGGGTATGATCACGGGAATCCGTGGCCTGTGTAGCGGTTTGGGTCCAGCTCTCTACGGTTTCATCTTCTACATCTTTCACGTCGAGTTGGACAAAGTTCCAGACAAAGAACCGGATGTAACGCATCACCACGATCACCACCAACAACAGGCAAGTCTCCGCACATTGTTGAATTTAACCTCGCTGATTGCTGACAATTTTGGTTTGTTTTAATTGATAAATTCGTTTTTGATAATAGAGTTTTGTTAAAATGCTGAAGGCCGATGCTAGTAAACAACATTGACGTATATAAAAAAAAAAATGGCAGTGATTTTTCATGACATTACAAATTTTTTTATTAAAAACCAAAAACTCAACCTAGCCTCTACCATTCAAGTGGAAGCCATGTTTAAATCGCTTGCTAGAATTTAAGCAGAGCAAGTTTGTTGTTTGTTTGTAGAACTATTCGTAAGAATGAGTAGATACAATTTGTGTAAATTGGCCATAAATTATCCGTTGTTGTTAATAGAATTATTTGGAGGTCAAATAAAATTTATTTAAATCTATTTGCTAGAATTCAAACAGAATGAAAAACCATTTGTAATAATCTGAGCAGAACCAGTAAATTTTGTAGAGTTGCAGAGTTTGTAAATTGCCTGTAGAAGAATTCTTAAGAAATCAAAGTTGAAATGAAAAAGAAATTGAAACTAAGATGAGTTTGTTGGGAATTGTTTAAGTATTCTTAAGAAAATGAGCAGAACCAATTTGTATAAATTCAGCATAAAATGGCAGATTTTTTTTTCGGAAAGAGTAAAAAAAAAAATTAATACCTGAAGTAATTTTTTGGTACCGATTTGTAAATTGCTCATAAAACAATTCTTAAGAAGTGGAAGCAGAATTTCAGTTCAATTCAAGTTTATTTGTATTAATAAGCTTAAATAGTTTAAAACTATTTGCAAAAGTTCAAGCAAGATGGGTATTTGTTCGCATTCGTAAAATTTCAGCTGAGATGCAATATTTGTATGTTTAATCCTAATTTAAAAGTAATTGTTCTGCGCCAATTTTTACACGTAAAACAATTATTTAAATAATTCTTCAAAATATACGCTAGAATTCAAACGGATGTAATTTGTGTAAATTGTTGGTAAAACGCCTGATTCAGTAAATTTTCACGGTACAATTTTATTTTTTTTTGTTGGTTGAAAGAGTTTATAGAGATTAATTGTTAAAAGTCATTGCGCAAAGTTAAGTTTCGAAAATTCGAATCTTATAGGCATTCAGTGTAGTCTGTAGTCTTTGGAAAGGTTTTTGACTCTGTTAATCGTGTTCCTCTTACAGAGTGCAATAATCCCGGGACCGCCGTTCCTCTTCGGCGCATGTTCTGTGCTGCTGGCGCTCCTGGTGGCGCTTTTCATTCCCGAACACCCTCATATGGGCGCTCGTGCAGGCAGCTGGAAGAAGCACACATCGCCCCACGGCCACCCTCACAGTCCCCACCCACCAGGAGAGGCCAAAGAGCCACTCCTACAGGACACTAATGTGTGATTGGGCGCTTTGATGCGGCTGTGTAGGCCACGCCCCCTATCTCTCTCTGAGGAACGAACTGCGCATGGAGGCTGTTGTTATTTATTGAAACTATATCGGAGGCACGATCAGTCTTGCACCTGGAGCTCTACCTTTCTGCAGAGTTTCGATTAAATACACCTGAACTTAAGGTTTATGGAAATTACGACAGGAAGGAAGTCTCCATGATTAAGACTGGGCGTTTCTGCTGAATCACCAATAGAGCACCACTTTTTAAAAGAAATGTATATAGAAGAACATATATTTAACGATGGTTCTGTCCAAAGGCACTATTGCAATGGCTTGTATTTATTCTTTTTCCTTCTTTTTTTCGTTGCTCTGTTTTGACTGTCTAGATCTTCATTACCATAGTTCACTCAGGGACATTATCCTGGTCAGGAATGTTTCCGAACACAGTGTGTTCCCCTTATCAGAAGGGCCTACAAAACCCATTCGTGAAACGCAAGCAGATTGAATTTGTGTAATCGCGCGTGAAACTATTCGCAAGAATTTACATTGAACAAACTCATTCGTAAAAAACATAGGAGTTAAAAAAAAATGCTGTAAATCATTCGCTAAAACGAATTTGCGGAGAACAAATGAGTCCTTCGTAAAACCCATTCGTACGAATTTTCTTCCTGACGTTATTTCCAAGAATTTGCCTAGAACCTAGAAGTTATGCAAGTCATTCATACAGAAATTCAAATTGTGTTTGTGTGAAATGTTTGGGGTGGATCGAATTTACCTAACTCATTCGTAAAACCTTTTATAATAGTTTAAGATGGAAAAACTGATGTAATTCATTTCCTACACCTATTTGCTTGATTCTGTTCTACGCAAAGCATTTGGAGAATAACTTCGTAAAACCAACAAATTTATGCAAATTGTTCGTAAAACCATTCATGCCAGTCGGAAAAAAATTATGCACATTGTTGGTAAAAACTATTTACGAGAAGTATAAATGGTTTATATAAGAATTTAAGCAGAGCGATTTTCGTACATCATGCGCATAAAACGTTTGGTTTGATTTTTATTAGGCCCAGTGACCTTATTAAAGTGGATTTGCTATAAATATGCTGCGTTCACGAGCTCACAAGTTAGTTAGGGAACATAACACAATACTAATGCTTTGACATGAATGGCCTTAACTGACAGTTCGGTTTCCGACTTTCGACGAACGAACGTCGCAATGGAATGATTGTGGTACAGCTTTGTTTCATTTTCTGCTCATGTTCAAGCTGAAGCCTGTTTTCGTTATACCACTTAGAAACGATGGTGCCTTTTCCCAGCTTAAATTGTGTTGTTGGTGGAAACTGGCGAATTGAAGTGATGCACGAGAGATCTGACCAGCGTCAGACTTGCGCAATTGAACATTTTTACGTAAAATAATGGTAGAGACCCTAGATCAGCAGTTAAACTCACTTGTGCTTGTCTGGATTCGCTCTCGGCCTTGTGTAGAAACATTCTTGTGTGAAAAACACGAACGTTTACGCAAAACTCTTCGCAAATGCCAACTGACAGAAACGGGAGGTGAAATTTGACAGTGGCCTTTCTCTATTTTTTGTTTTCGTAAAGACAGATGAATTGCTCGTTTTAAGAATTGACCAAATGTATGGATATTTTATTGACGCAAGACAAGCGAGTTAATCTTTAATATTAGTTATGTGCTTTGATATTTATGAGATGATATCTTGTATAATATTTCCTTCGTCTCAGAATACAGTGTGAGGGTTTTTTTACGTTTTGTGGTTCTGTTGTGCCGTCTTCATTATAACTTTTAAACATGGTGTATTGTTTTGTTTTTTTTCCGAACAATGTACATATGTCAAAGTATCTAAACATGCATTTCAATAAAATTTAAATATTTTGATGTATGCGCGATCATGTTGGTTGTTTACACTTTTAGCCTTGAGGTAAAAAGACGAACAATTTTTTTTCAAACGGCATTAGATTTTTATTTACCTTTGTCAAACAAAAATTGAGCTACTGATGAACAAGCAGCCAAGCTGCAATCCATGATAAACAGATTAAAGTTTACTATAGTAAACCATAAATACAAAAATATAAATGTACTCGCAATTAATTATATACAGTTTTACACAGCAAACCACACACTGCCATTCATATCAAGAACTCAAATTCTTATTAAATCGCCAATTACGGGAATAGCACTATTTGAGAATACAAAATGGCAACTCTCTAAAAGTTTGGCAAAGGTTTGTTCATTTAGAGACGTTTCTTGTATGGCACAATCAAGTTTAAGACACTGAAAAGACATTTTATAGGCACCACAGGCTTAAAGGCCCATAACTTAGCACCATTATTATTGATAAATTAGTCCCGTGCTAATACCAAAGTCTCAAAGAAACTCTTCGTAAACTATGGAAACCTGTTAAACCACAGAATAAAGGTTAAAAAATATTGTTCATAATTGTTACTTTTTTCTTGTTTTTGTTTCACAATTCTGTTTGCTTCCATTATAGAATGTAAAATGAAAATGTAATGACTTTAATCTCCGCTTTTAATTTTTGAAGTAAAAAGTTAAGTCAGAATTACAAGACAATTCAGAATTTCCGTCACAAATAAGTAAATGATTAAAAAAAAAAAAAAAACCTGCATTTTAGACCTTGTTTTCACAACTCTAAAAAATTTTTTATATAAAACCACAACACTTTCCAATTGCAATTTTACATCTTGCAATTCAACCTTTTAATTTCTGCCAATAACTGGTTTCCATAATAAACACATTGAGAAATTAGTTTAAAAATAAATGTTTTAATAAATTACTAAAGACATTTTAAACAAACATATCATTTCCATCTTAGTAGTGGTGTTCGTTCACAGACAATGTAGTGATGAATAGAAGTGCGTCTAAACTGCTGCTCGTCATCATCCCGGGAAATATGCCGAAGCTGCGGAGGCCGTTGGTTTCACTCCAGCCGTGTTCAAAGGCTTAGGAACTTCTGTAGATAGGCATATTAAAAACACTTCATAAAAAGGTCTAGAAATTAGGAATAAACTGGGGGAGATCATTTTTGTGGCTTGCCTCTGTTGAGATGCATGCTGGGTAAAAGGCCGCGGAGAGGAATGCTGTCATCTCGTCTCTCAAAGTACTTGGAGTCCAGACCAACAGGTTCTCCGCTGCTCAGATAAGACAGAGGATCTCACAAAATGCTTTTTTACAGAGAGCAGGAAGTAAATAATTTAAAAGATGAACTAACTTCTCTTTATTGGAGGGCTGGGAGAGAGCGGTGGGACTCATGTCTGCTGCTGAAGGTTTGGCACTCATGGGGTTAAATTGGACCTAAAGAGAATTTGAAAATTTTCGTCTGACATTCAGAAGCAGTGATTGTCTGAAAAGGGCTTTGCTCACACTGACAGCTACAATCTGATTTTTAGGAACTCAGAGTGAATTGAATTCAGGTTTTCCCAACAAACTGTAGACTTAGATTTTTGTCTAATTATGGTGACATTTTTTTTAAATTGTATGTTTTTTTTTTGAGGCACAGTTTGAAAAATTATGGAACATGTATTTTTGGAGAAGTAATTTTTTATATTTTTGCAAAATCATGCTGAAAATGTTATAGAAAATTAGATATAATTAAAAAAAACGATTTTTTACAAAATTGCGACAATAATATTAATATTTTTGGGAAATTTGGGAGGAAAGTTGGACTTTTTTACAAAACTATGGTGAACATGTTATTAAAATAGTATTCTTGGAATGTTTAAAAGAATTCTTTTTAAACAAAATTCTATTAAAATTTTAAAAAGTATATAAAAATTAATACTTTCACAAAACTAGTGAAAACACTACAGCATTTAAAAAAAAAAAACATTGATTCTTTTTATATTGTCACAAAAAAAATTCATGTAACAAAAAAATGAAATTATTATTATTATTTTTTTTTTTTTTACAAATTTTCCTTTTTAGGAAAAATTCTGAATTGTTTTTTAAGTAGTTTTTTTAGGGCAATATATGTATCAAATGTGATTGTTCAGCTCCAGAGCCAGACACCATAAACATGAACTGCCAAAAAAGTCTTGACACAATCAACTGTCTATATGGATACAGGTTAAAGTTAACTGGCAAAAATGTTACTATAGCAACTGCAGTAAATAAAACACTGTAAATGGAATCATTTTAAGCATTTGCAAAAAAAAAAAAAAAATTAAATAAGCACTATTTGTCCACTTATTTTAAGCTTGGAAAAACAAATCAGAAAGAATTGTGTTCAGTGTGAGCAGAGAACATAATAAAGACATGCAAACTAGAGAAATAAATAAATAAATGTAGGGAGAAAAAGATTGCATAAAAGAAAAGAGAAGGAGAGGAGGCCTGCCTTTGGTCCAGACATCTGACTGTGTGCTGATAGGACAGAGCGAGGTCCTGAGCTCACACAGGAAAGAGGAAGAGGATATTTGGAGTTAATTGTAGAGGTGATGGGGAAACCCTGTCCCAAAGACGAGGGGAAGCCTTTGCTATCAAGCTAGAGAAGACAAGAACGCCTACATCACTTCAAGAGTTCAATCTTACATGCAAACAATCAAACTGACAGCACGGCTTGATTTCCTGCTACATCTACAGACAACAACCTGTTCAGTGGATTAAGCTAGACTTAAAGTGACGGCGATTAATTACCATATTGTGAGAAACACTTCCTGTTCTCAGAGCCGCGGCAGGAGTCTCGAACATTCCTAAGGTTTCCTGCTTCCGAGAGAGCTGGTTCTCATTCAGCTGCTTGTTCAGCCACGTTATTACTGAAGAACACCACGGTAAAATTAAATAGTCAATACGTGAATTTGATATTATATTATATATATGTATGTATGTATGTATGTAGAATTTACAAAAACATAACTTTTCAAAAATATTTTTTTCATTGTGAATTCCAATATGCAATATTTTGATGGAAAAAAAACCCCAAAAACTAAAAATACACAATGAAAAAATAATAAAAACATGATTTTTGAAATTGAAAGTATATAAAAAAATGTGTATATGTATATATTTTATACACACTCACACACAGGGTATTCGGACCCCCTTAAATCTTTCGCTGTTTGTTTATATTGCAGACATTTGCTAAAATCATTTAAGTTCATTTTTTACCCATTAATGTACGCACAGCACCCCATATTGACAGAAATATGAGTGTGACAGCAAAGGGTCTGAATACTTAGGACCATGTGATATTTCAGTTTTTCTTTGTTAATAAATCTGCAAAAATGTCAACAATTCTGTGTTTTTCTGTCAATATGGGGTGCTGTGTGTACATTAATGAGAAAAAAATATTAACAAATGATTTTAGCAAATGGGCTGCAATATAACAAAGAGTGAAAAATTTAAAAGGGTCTGAATACTTTCCGTACCCGCTGTATATATATATATATATATATATATATATATATTAAAACTATAACCAAAAGGTAAGTGAAAAAAATAATACAAATAAAAAAAGAGAAATAAACAGATTTAGAAATTACAAAAAACACACACAAACACACGACATGCTAATATATTATACATAAATAATGCATGTAAAAAGAAAACAGAAAAATAAATATCATCCCCATCAAGAACCTCGACAAATCAATAGAACCCTGATAATGATAAACCGAAATAAAACTTAACAGAAAAAATAAATGATTATAAAAGAAAAAGAAAAAGGCAAAAAAAAAAGGACATAAAAACCTAAATCAACTAAATAAGTCCATTCTCACCATTCTCATTGGTTTTCAACACTTCTCTGCTCTCGTCCAGTTTCTGAACCGTAGCGTCTAACTGTTCCTTTAACTTCGTTACCTGAAGCAGAAGACGATGTTGATAATCAGAAGTATTGATCAAGCGGGCGTGTGTTGGCAGGACAGTACCTCCTCCTCTTTCTGTCGCAGTCGTTGTTGGGCGTCCTGCAGCTCTCTCTGCTCCCGCTGCAGCTTGTCTGTAGTCTCCTGCAGGATCTTCTCCTGAGACACCGTCACTGTGTTCTTCACCTTGATCTTCCCCACCAGCGTCTTCAGATCGCCCTGCAGCTTCTTGATGATGCCATTGGCCTGAGAAAAAGTACGTCCGTGAGACACATTCGGCTTGCCTTGAAATCATTTTCTTCTCAAAATCCACACAAACCTTGATGAGCTCCTCCGACAGGGACTTCACCGTGGACTCCAGCTTGCTGATCTGAACCTGCTTACTTTCTACATTGCCTTCAACAGAGTTCTAGCAAAGAAACAACAATAAATATCAGTGCTTCCCACACATACTTGTTTTTAAATCAGCCTGAGATAATGACATCATCCATCCACCGCACACTGCCCTCACAGGAACTTCACTATAGCACCTTGCTGAGTGAATCAATTAGAGCCCGACCGATTTATCGGCAGGCCGATAAATAACTAATGTTAGGGAAATCTGTTAATGTTTTATTGCGCGTTTCTGAAATAAAAATAAATATATTGGCCGATATATCAGAATATCGGATTTTAAAACCAACAAAACCACTGCATATGGTCACCTTTTAGTGTGAGTTATACTGGTTTTATCAGAAGATGTTGAGTAATTAAACTACACATTAAAAGACAAAATTACTTTCACTCCAAATCAGTGGCGGCTACTGGTCTGTCAAAAAGGGGAAGCTCATTTTCGGCCTACATCATAAAATTGTCTATTTATTTAAAAGTTTCCCCCACGACGCCAGCCTAGCCTACTATATGAATGAATGAATGATCTAAAAAAAATATTAAACTCTGTAAAAGTGAAACAAGCAATGTGGTGTATAATTGTGTGAAATGTATGATGAAAATCAGGCAATTTCGCCAAGCAAATATAAAGAAATAGTACAATAATAGTACAAAATCGCTGTCAGTCAAAAGGAGATGCAAGCGTCCGTGGGCGGGATATAATCACAGCATTTATCCAATGACCGTCTAGTTTCAAAGCACTGAAAAAAACCGTTCAAAGCAGCCCCATTGAAGTCAATGGACGCTG
>JAUCMS010000049.1:3098250-3115185 GCA_032357445.1 Enteromius radiatus
ACATAATTTGACCATTAATTTTGTGACATTATAGGGGAAGCTGAGCTTCCCTTGCAGTCTTAAAGAAATCGCCACTGCTCCAAATATTAATTACTTTTTAATTTGCGACTTGACAATGAAACATTATTTCAACTAAATTTTCAGATTTTACTCTCTAGAAACTTATTTGCGACCTTAAAAAGTAGACACTTAATTACATTTAAACTGCGTTTTATGGACATTAAATCACTTTTAAAAAGGAAAAATTTTTTTTTTTTATATTCTATATATTTTATATGTTATAAAATTATATTCCGTGTAAATATTTTCTAAATATATACTGTATGAGTGTGTATTTATATATACACAGTACACTAATAATGGTGATCTGATGAGGGCAGTCACCTTCTGCTGCTGCGTGGCCTCCAGCACCTCTTTGGTGCGCAGCACGAGCTGGTCTTTATCTTTGATTTCCTGCTCAAAGACGGCCACTCGTGTCTGTAGCTGGTTCACCAGACGCTCTTTCTCGTGGCATTCGGTGTCGAGGGTGCTGTTCTCTCTCCTCAGCGACAGAACCTGCTGCTTCGACCGTTGACACTCCTGGACAGAGGAGGAGGCGGAAAAGAGGGAAAAAAAAAACAAAAAAAAACATCAGGCTTCCTTCAGATTCTCGGACCACATGCTGCTGAATAAACCTCGCACCTCTTCCAGGCTGGCCAGTTTGGCTTTGAGGTCTCGAATGGTGGAGTCGCTCTTGTATTTCTTGTCGATGAGCTCTCTGTTGGCCGTTTCCAGCTCGGAGACTTTGGTTTGGAGCTGCTGGGTGCTTCTGTGATGAGACGACTCGAGTTCCTGTCGCAGCTGATCGTTCTGCTGCTGCAGACGGACTTGTGTCTGTTTAACACAATCGAAACAACAAAATCAGTGCAGCAGGATCATAGCTTTGTGAAGGGATAATAAAAAACAAACAAATAAATAAATACAAACACATTTAAAAGCTTTTCTAACACACACACACTCCCATATATACACAGACATTAATATTTGTGCTTTCAAGCTATTAATCACATTTTTAAAAAATAAAGAAATTTGTTTGCGTTATTGTTCTGTGTATATCTATTATGTATATACAAATACACACACATAGTTTAGAAAATATTTACATGCATTTACATATCTTTATTGGTTTACATATAATTCAATTATAAATATTTAATATATAAACAAAATATTTTTCTGAAATATATGCATGCACATGTGTGCATTTGTTTTAATTTATATAGTAATAGAACAAATATCTGAATAAATTACATAAAAAAGAAAAAGGAAGTACATCAAGAAAAAAATATATATATATATACACAAATTAAGAAATAAAAATTTAAATAAATACACAAAAACATAAAATAAATCGAGATTAGAAAATAAAACAACAGACTAAAATTATAAACTAAATACATTTAAATATATTACATATCTAAAGTTTAAAATAAACTAACTAAATATAAACAAAAAGAATAAACAAATAAAAAATGAAAAACATCACATTATAAAAATCTTAAGAAATAAAATCAACTTGAAAAATGGAAACAAAATGAATTTAAATCAATTCACTAAATTCAAAGATAAATATCTAAATACAAAAAGCAACTAATACTACAACTAAACTTAACTAATGAACAAGATAATAATATAAAATAAATAAAAAACAAATAAAAGAAAGAAACAAAAATATATAAAAATACTAAATAAATTGATTGATAGATATGATGAATTCAACACTGAAATGCGCGTGTCGTCCTATGGATGTGGGGTTACCTCGAGAGCTTTTTCACGCTCAGCTGTGAGATCTTGCATGTGTCTGCTGGACAGAGAGGTCGTTTGCGACGTCCATTCAGATCGCAGTTTGTCCAGCTCGCGGCTTTTCTCAGACAGGGTCTGGAAGATGAATAAAATAAAATAAAAGTATACAATAATAAGTTTAGTTGGAGAAAACCTTAACATGGCTTACTTGCTGTGCATAATTTAGCTGTCTTGTCAGATCTTCCTCAGTCTTCCTCAGCTTCTGCTCCAACTGCTGCTTTTCGTCCTGTGAAAGAACAAAAACAAAGAAATAAGCATGATTACGACATATACTCTCGTTGCAGTCCAAGTCCATGATGAGTTTTACCTTTACAGTGGACAGACAGATGGCCAGATACTTCTTAATATCCGTATCAGATCCCGGCAGCAGTTTCAGAGAGAGATGCGTGAGGTGTTTAAAAGCATTCGTCTCCACGATGTTAAGGTTTGAAGGACTGTGATCGAACGCTGATGAGGCCGATGTGAGCTGCAAGAGGAACCTGAACAGAAACAGAAAACGGTTGGCACAACCAATACGCAATAACAGGAGTTATTAAAGTGATCATATCTAGATAATCTCTCACCGTGGGTTTTCTTTGTCCTGTTCACAGATGCACTGCTCAAGCAAGTCGATAAATTTCTGCGGGAATGATGTGAAGTCTATTAAAAGCCCTTGTTGCACCTTTAAACTGTGAAGGAAAGCAAATATTGGTTATTACATTGAAAACGGCACAGCAAAATAAAACATTTAAATAAAAACAGGGCAATATTATATAAAAAAAAGGAACACAAGTCAATACCTCTGAAAATCTTCCTCTGATATGACAAGGTTGTATAAAAAGTAAAGATCAGTGTCATCTGTCAGCCGTACGACCAAATCCTGTGGATAAAACCAAAAAGAAAGTCAGAATACCAAAAAAAAAAAAAAAAGTTATTTAAATGTATAACTAGGAATCATAAATGACCATTTCTTACCTTTCTATGAACAGGATTTGATGAAGGCTGCAGTTCAATACTGATACGAATGACTGAACGTCTGGGATTTAAAAAAAAACAATATATCATACAAAACAATTGACGAATTAATAAAGCCAAAGCACAATTGTAGCTCATATTTATGTTTAAAACACAATACATATAACTTTACAATGGGTTTTACCTCTCATCGGTATCTTTATTCTTCACAAGCACCTGTAACCTCTTGTTAAAAAGTAATTCCGTCATTTCGAGTTCATATAATAACCCCCAAAGCTATGTTAATCATAAAAATCGCTTTTTATTCGTGTTTTTTGGAGCTGGTGAAAGAATCATTTGCTGGTTTGTTTTCTTCGCGCTTCCCTCCCGCGTTTTTCCGTTTCTCACCGGATGTGCCGAGCGCCTCAACCTAATCACGCGTACGCGCTTATTTCAGCATGCTTATGATTTTAACAACATTAGAAAATGAATAGAAAACCTTCGGATTGTGTTTAATCTCCATCTGTGGGTGTTTAAGGATGATAAAATTAAATAGATTTTCTGTCAGGGTTCACCGGCGCGTGTTGTGATTGGTCGAGAGGCAGGCGTCAAACGTCAACGCAGAGTGGGCGGGGCGTACAGGAGGTTTGAACATGGCGGTGAGTAGCGCAAACGTTTTCTCACCGTTCACTTTATAAACGCTACTATAGACGCTTGGCGTTTATAAACAAACACACATATAAACACACAAATGTCTTGCGGCCTCTTAAAGATTAATTTTACACACTAGAGCCAGCTGGTTATTGTAAATGTGATGTACTGTGTTGTGTTGTGTTTTATTGCGCTAAGCTAAATTGTCTGATATATAATATTACAGGGCTGTAATATATTATATAACGTAACGTATATATATTATCCGTGGTATTGATTTTCAGGACAAAGACAAGAAAAAGAAAGAGAGTATTTTTGATTTGTCGAAATACATCGACAAACATATAAGAGTGAAGTTCCAAGGAGGTCGTGAAGGTGAGACAGTTGCTTCATTAGATATATTAGCTGATTAATTAATAAGTAATAAGATTAGATTATGCTTTCAAGTAACGTTGAATTTAACATTCATTGCTTTCTGTTTTCAGCAAGTGGGGTCTTAAAAGGTTTCGACCCGCTGTTGAATCTTGTGTTGGATGGCACCATTGAATACATGCGAGGTAAAATCTCCAGACTGATTGTAAAACTTTAATTTTAATGAAAATTTTTTTTATTTTAATTTATTTTAATTTTTTCAACCTTTAGATGTATATTCTAATATAAGATTTAATATGTTTAAACTGTTTTTAATTTATTTTATTACATAGTATTTACCATGATTTCCGAGTAACGTTACATCCTTTTTACGCAGATCCTGATGATCAGTATAAACTGACCGAAGACACCAGGCAGCTCGGTCTGGTTGTGTGTCGAGGGACGTCCGTCGTGTTGATCTGTCCACAGGACGGGATGGAGGCCATTCCGAACCCTTTCATTCAACAGCAAGATGGATAATATTCATCTGCATGTTGTTGTTTTTTTTCTTTCTTTCTTGCATTGTGTAGATGTCTGGTGAAGAAAACGGATGGGTCTGAAATCATAAAAAATACATTTTGTATTTAGACTCAGGATAAATGTGTTTGGTTTCTGTTTATGAAGCTCATATGTTTTTGCGTGTTTATTACGGTTTATTCTAAGGCCTGTTCATGAAAGTGAGTGCGTGATGTTGCCCTAGTTCTTTCAGTGTTGTTTTATTAATTTGGACGTAACCATCTGGGATGTGACTGTTTCTAAATCAAGCAAAAACCAAGATTATACCTGTACCTCAAAGGGAGGATCCCACAGGATTATCTTCTCAGAAGGTGTTTGTACACACACTGTTGAACATTCAGCAAGCTCGCAGTGAACATCTTACGTATAATCTAAATGGAAACTGTATTTTGAAGGTCTTCAGTTCTGAGACGCCTTGAGAAAACATTTGTGTTTACCGTTGTGGTGTCGTCTCCTTTGTTTTACACTCACAAACCTAATTCCTAAGATTAAAGACTCAGTTATGGACCCTTCCCTATTTGCCATAATGTTTTTCTTTCTTTTGTCAAGAACGTTCATACACTTTTTGAGTCCGAACAGCTGCTACAAACATCACGATGACTCCAGTCTAACATCTTGAAAGGTGACGAACCATGTGTTTCTAAGAAAAACTAGTCCATCGTTAAGGTGTTTTAACCTTGAACCATTACTTACGGCGTCAATAATCCATGATTATACTTCCTCTAGTAAAAAACGTAGACTGCTGTTATGCAAAACATTTGTTTAGAATTCTTTCAGACTGTGTTTATTGTGATTTATCTGTGGATATTTCTCTCGTGATTCAGACTAGAAGCCACAATGTCTTGATTGATTTGTTTCTTACAAACACGCAACTTTTCACTTCACCAGATATTAACTAATTGACTGGTGTTGGATTATTGTGTGTCTGACGGCACCCATCCACTGCAGAGGATTCATTGGTGAGCGAGTGACATTTGTCCAAATCTCATAAAGAAACAAACCTATCTACACTTCTGATGGCCTGAGGATGTATACATTTTCAGCAAATGTTCTTTTTTGAGTAAACACAGTTCCTTTCAAATAAAGCAGAAGAGTACTCTCACATACACTCAATCATGTTTTTCTATAACCTTCACTAAAAGCTTGGAAACAAGGGTTTTTCCACCAAGAAGAAAGCTTTTTTGATGGATATCAGATTGAGATTAGCCATTCATGCTTCTTAGCACAGCCACAAAGCCCTGCTTGTAAACTCTCAGGATTGACTTTAGGTGGGGAAACAGCATGTACATCAATATACTAGCGAGATCCAGTATAGTTTCCACTCTGATATTTAATGCAATATGTGTGTGGTAATTGAGATTTGTTGGTCCCTCCATTTGTGATGGCAGTTTTCTAGCAGTTATGAATGAAAGGCTCAGTGTGTCTTGCCTCGCTGGTGCTCTTTTGAACAGCAGGACTTTCCAGATTTTATCAGTGCGCACTGGCACCCAAGTCTGGGCTTTATTGGGTAACACAGTTATAGTGGTTCAGGGTCTGTTAACTGATGGTTAACTTTAGAGGGGTCTGTAAGAGGAGCTGCTGTGTGAAGCCACGCCAACTCTTAATACTATTCCAGGTCAGTAGAAGTCTGAGGAGCGGTGGGCTAGTGTGGCAAGTTGCATTTCATTTTGTACAGTAGATTAAACCTATGAGGTAAAAAAGAAAAAAGAGGGAATAATGAGGTTTTAAAAAGTCTGAATAAAAACGAATATATAAATAAAAAATAACATTTGCCAAAAGATTTATTAGCTAAATCAGCTACATTTTATGAACTAAAAGACAAAATATAACAGTAAGTAATATAAAAAGATACAAATAAGGACATAGATAGATAGATAAATAGATAATTTCCCCCCATTTAACACCTCTTAAGAACAGCAACTGTTATGTCTCTTAATCTCTCAGTCTTAAAAGTAATGTCGTGATAAATATTTGAGGATTGCACTTTAAAAACAACAGTTTTATGTGGACGACGCAGCACCGGCCAATCAAACACGAGATCCCGTCCTTACCTGTGAAGCCACGCCCACCGGCAAGCCTTCCACATAACAGTGCTGCATTCTATATAGTCTCCAAACGTATCGTCAGGTTTATTCGGACGTCACCGTAAAGATCAGATGCCTCAGTGACCAGATGCTGTCTGAAACGGTGAGTAACTGATGTATTCAACACTACTTAACTGGCTATGTGTGCGTGAACTGTGCCAGAACTCATTACACACCGAGTCTGCCTACTCTTTGCATTACTTTGCTTCAGAATGTAACTGTATAGTCACGTAAAATATCAGTTTTTATTATGCTAAAAACGAAAATATTATTATTGCATTATGTGATTGACCTGTTTCTTTTCATTCATGCATGCACATAATAAATGTAGTGAGCATTCTCCTGCTGTTTTTTGCATGTATGTACCTGAAATAATAATAATTGAATTGAATTATATTTTTCCTTTAATTACAGATATTGTATCCATTCGATTATAGTCCTATTCTAGATTAATTGGACTATACTCTATTGTTTTCTCAAGCTTTGATACTGTTGTATTGTTATTGGCAAGCATGCTAATAATAGTTTTAATCAGCATTTATCATCTGTTTGACGTCGATGTAACGAGAGAGTTTGTGTGGCATTTACAACCATGAAGTAAATAGTAACTATATATCAATATATCTACGAACAGCAAGCTTCATATTTCTGTCTTTTTACATTTCCGACAGGACAGGTTTGTTTTGGTTTTTCAAAACCACTCCTAGCATTGTCTCTCTCTATGGCTGGTGAAATAATACTTTGGCATCCCACGAGATGATGTTCAATGAGCTTTTAAGCTCTTAAAAACCCAATCCCGTTTTTACCCTGTCATCTGTCTGTATTTCTTACTCCCATGTGTTCTTGTGTTTTACAGCTTGGATGTCCAGGTTGTGTTGCAGGTCTTTGTTTAGACTGAAATGGAGAAGAAAGATCTGAATAAGTGGCCCGAGGGTGATCCACGGCCAGCTTACCTCTCCACTTGCAAATGTATGACTTTTGCTGCCATACTGATTCTTCTCATCATTGGGGCTGCTGTGGGATTTATGACAGGTGAACTCAATTTATTTTCAAAATATTATGATGCTGATGGAAACTTAAACCGACCTTGTTTTCCCTGTGTAGCTTACTTGATACAAGAGGAACATTATTTCATTGAGACAGTGGAATTGGAAGGTCTCAATTATGATTTAGATCTACGAGATAAAACATCAGGATATTATGTAGTTCTGACCGCGACTCTGAAAGCAAAGGTACGACCAGAAGACATAAATGTTAATGTGCACAGTTTATTAGTTTTTTACAATCGCTGTCTTCACTGTTTTATAGCTCGCGAATATCTTTAGCGCATCTGCAGTGGGAAGTCACTTTATTGACTGCCAGATAGTTGCATATGGGTAGGTACACTGCTTACATGCCATGTTTTACCACTGAAACTGTACTCACCATAAGACCACCCAAGATGTAGATGAGTTTGTTTCTTCATCAGAACAGATTTGGAAAAATTTAGCATCACATCACTTGCCCAGAAATGGGTGAATGGGTGCCGTCAGAATACTCTGCAATCACACTTTCACTGGAAAAACTGGATTGTTATTTCATTCAGAGATGAGATGAATGCTTTAATTACGGCGTTGTTGTGCAGCTTTTCAGTTCACAGGACATTAACTGATGGGCTGGAGTGGTGTGGATTACTTGTATATTATTGTGATGTATTTATCAGCTGTTTGGACTCTCATTCTGACGGCACCCATTCACTGCAGAATATCTATTGGTGAACAAGTGAACTGGTGCTGCATTTCTCCAAATCTGTTCTTGTGAAGAAACAACTCATACTATCTTTGATGGCCTGAAGCCTATTCCTTTGACATGGTGGGGAATTATGGTATTTGTTTAAGAGTCGGTGATATCTTTCAGGAATGCCAACACAAATGTTTTGACCACTCTGCGTTTGGTCTTCCGGATCTCCGAAGTCCAGGGGTATACAGAGAGTTTTGTTCAAGACATCCTCCGCTCTGGATTTAAGGCCATGTTGAATGGAAAACCCATTGTTATCCCAAATTACGGACAGATCACTAGCATCGTCCTTCTTGGTATGACAGTTTTCTTTTTTTTCTTAAAAAAGTCAAATACAAATGATGTCAATAATAGTGTTATTTTGGTCTATTTTATAATCCAGGAGCAAGTGGAAAGTCATTCTACAAGATTGGGAACGACATAAGTAAGATAGTATATTACCGATCATATTTGAAGGTTATTGTTGATTTTAAACTCATTACTGTGTTTGTTCTTCATGGCAGGTAAATGTCCTGAAAACACATTCACTTGTGACAATGGAGAGTGCATCACAAAAGCAAATCCAGAATGTGACTCTATAACCGACTGTGTTGATGGTTCAGATGAAGCCTTGTGCTGTAAGTATCATCTTTAGTTTCCTTTTTGTAAGTTTAAGAACTAATTGTGCTGTAAATAATGGACTTAATTGATGTCATTTGATGTTTTAGTAAGACATAGCATAGCACATAGTTTAGCTTGTTAAAGCAAACATCACAATCACCAAGGGTTCGTGATTTGAACAAACCACAGTGTGCGCTATTAGTCTTCTATGGAAAAAAATCTTAAATATGAGATGTACACATGCTATACCTAGGGACAAGAATTTCACTAAGACCAGAAGCCACCTATAAATCAACCAGAACAACCTAAAATACCCTTGGAAATGCATGCTAAAGGCACTAAAACACGTTAGAACTGTAGTGGCATAGCCTGGGCCCGTCTGTACTTCCTGTGACGCTACATTCAATTTCGCGAGCAAAGTCTGTCTGGCTGCCGTTTTAGAGCATTTCCGTTCCCAAACAAGTGGGAACCAATGAGAAACGGCTAGTAGTGGCTAGTTCTAGCTTAATTTATGTTTTTTGATTGTGTCTCTGGCAGCCTGTGGAACACGTCCAGCCATGGCTAACCGTATTGTGGGTGGTGAAAACACCCGTCACGGGGAGCTACCCTGGCAGGTCAGTCTGAGACTACGTGGCCGTCATACCTGTGGTGCATCCATCGTCAACAGTCGTTGGCTCGTCAGCGCTGCCCACTGTTTTGAACTGTGAGGAACCATTCTTGTAGAATCTTCATCAGCCTCTCGCTAGACACCAATATATATCTAAATATGACTTCTTATACCAAAGAGAAAACAACCCAAAAGATTGGACGGCTGTTGTGGGAGCCAATCAGGTCAGTGGGGAAGAGGTCGAGGTCACCATAATAAACATCAAGTCCCTGGTCGTCTCTCCGAGATACGATCCAATGACCACTGACAGTGATGTGACCGTGCTGGAGTTGGAAACACCATTGACGTTCAGCCCTTATGTTCAGCCAGTTTGTATCCCATCATCCTCTCATATTTTCAGGCCTGGGCAGAACTGCATCGTCTCTGGCTGGGGAGCTCTTAATCAGTATACCAGTGAGTATGTCTGATGTCGTGGAAACCATCTGAATATACTTTAACTCAGATGTACTCGACCTGGCTACTTGTGACTACTCTTTTTAAGACTACATCACTTTGTGCCTGAGCAGGTGAGGTGCCTTCAACATTACAGAAGGCAATCGTGAAGATCATTGACTCGAAAGTTTGCAACAAGTCATCTGTATACAGAGGTGCACTTACCCAAAATATGATGTGTGCTGGATTTCTTCAAGGGAAGGTGGACTCTTGTCAGGTAAGGGTGCTAGCAAAAATGCTTGATTAAAAATTGTTTCAAAATTAATTATTCAACTGCTTTAAAATGTGGTTTTGTCCTTCAGGGAGATTCTGGAGGCCCTCTGGCATGCGAGACCTCCCCTGGACGCTTTTTTCTGGCTGGCATTGTTAGCTGGGGAGTGGGATGTGCACAGATCAACAAGCCTGGAGTCTATTCCCGCGTTACCAAGCTCCGCAACTGGATTCTGAGCTACACCAATACTGCACCAACAATCCAAGTCACCTCCACTGTCCCTAGTGTCACAACCACTACAGTTCAAATTGCTAAGAGTCCACCATCTGAGCAAGTCAGTAATGACTATTACCCAGCTTTCGGGAACTGCAGTGGTAATTATAACTGTGGTGAAAATATGTGCATCAGCAAGACAAACCCAGAGTGTGACAGAGTCACTGACTGTCCCAATGAGGCTGACGAGAAAAACTGCGGTAAATAATCTCTATCCATAATCCCCAATGACCAATCCTGCTTCTGGAAATCTACCTTACTGAAAAGTTTAGCTTCAAACTTAATAAAACACACAGGAACAGAAACACTTAATAATTACAAAGAGGCGAGTTAGAGCAGAGTTCAAACCGTAGAAGAGCGTAGAAGACCTGTCACTCAAATTGCCACGCCCTTAATCACGCAGAACATTAAGACTATAAATAAATAAATAAAAAACGGATGAGTTATTAAAAAAAACAGTTGTCGTGAAGGGCAAAGTAAGCTGTATAGACCAAAATTACTTTTTGTACCAAGCTGTAAGCATATTTTTTTTCTGCTGTAAAGTTGGCATTTTTACATGGGGATGAAAAATCATTTCCGTATTGGTTTCACAGGAAAGACCAAGACGTTGCCGCTTGGTTCAAACTGAACTTTGCAGACAGGCACCGTCCTGATCCTAGGATTGGGTACCCCTGCTGTACAATAATTGGTCTTGTTTGCACTCATATTAATGTAATTTTAACTAGAGTAGAACTTCTTCAGGGTAGGTGCCATATATGAAGGGTAGACATATAGTCCATTCAAAAGGTTGTACTGTTCCCAATTCTCACAATCCTTTATTATAAAGTTACTGGCAGGTGAGCTTGATCGATGTTGGAGCTAAACGCTGCAGGAAAGGGCCAGAGTTGAGAACCCCTGGTGTAAATAAATAGATACCGTCATCTACCCTGACTAAAGTTCACTGAACTAACTTGAATAACAAGAATAAAAGTGTCATAATTACTTTTGTAGACTGTGGGAATCGTCCAGCTATGGGCCAGGAGAGGATTGTTGGTGGCGTCACTGCCCTTCGAGGTGAATGGCCATGGATGGGCAGTTTGCAGTACCAGCGCACTCACCGCTGTGGAGCTACACTCATCCACTGCAAATGGCTCCTGACTGCAGCTCACTGCTTCAGAGGGTAGTGCATCTCTGACTGACATCTACCCGACATGCTCTACTTTCGGGTCCGGACAGAGTTGAACAGGGAAGATTTAGTATTTATTTTGTGTTTTCGTTATTAGTGACCTGAACCCTGTCAGCTGGACGGTAAGTCTTGGCTCGGTCCTTTGGTCGGGAGTGGGTGCTCTGGTGATTCCAGTGCAAAGGATCATCCCTCATCCTGCTTTCAATAGCAGCACCATGGACTTCGATGTGGCCCTGCTGGAACTCTCCATCCCAGCCCCCAAGTCCTACACCATCCAGACCGTGTGTTTGCCTTCTCCCTGGCATAGCTTCATCAAAAATATGCAATGCTACATCATTGGATGGGGTTCTGTGAGGGAGGACGGTGAGCACTATTGGTTTATGATATTGTTTTCATCATACACTTTTTGGTATGGACATGGGTTCGATTGACCTTAATGCATGGGTAATGCTGAAGATGTCTTTCCAACTAAAGTCTGCACACGTTTTACATTTGTTTGGAAAAGAGATTCACCTTAGCAGTCATGCATTTTGCAATGGATGTAAACACAATCCAATCATCAAATGCTGGCATAGAGGTGGCCAACATGGGACCTGAAGAGCCACAGGCCTGCAGAGTTCTGCTCTAACCTTGACAAACCTCACCCGCCTTTCTAGTAACACTTAGATCTTAATTTGTTAGTTCAGGTGTGTTGGATTAGGGTTGGAGCTGAACTCTAGAGGAAGGTTGGTCACCCCTGCTATATGCTATTAGTAGACCATTTGGGTATTTAAGATTGGGTCAAATGTACCTAGTGTGAAAACAACTTATCCTGCTTAAAGTGTTTTTCCAAAAAGATATGGACACTGCGACTGCTTTTGTTTGAGAAGATGCATCCTGACATATGATCTATCTATTCTATGTAGGTCTGATAACCAATGTGCTGCAAAAAGCACAGGTTAATGTCATTGATCAGTTAGACTGCCAGCAAGCTTACGGTGCTGAACTTACCAACAACATGATGTGTGCTGGCTCCATGGAAGGAGACAAGGACACATGTCTGGTGAGTTTCCGGTCAAGAATTTGTTTTCAATATTAAAGAGTTCTGAATTCTACTATTTAAAATAGCGAGACATTGCATATTCTTCTCCTCGTAGGAAAAGTCTGAATCGCTTTTTCTGAAGCACTTACCCAATGATACTTAATGCTTTAAAAGCACTTAAAACATCCACCATGCCTCTTAAGCTGATTACGTAACCCAGCCCAATGTAACTCAACCATATCCTTGAGCTTCCAGCAGACTTTTGTAAATGTCATACTTTCCATAAAAGCACAAGTGAACGCAGTGGTCTTGTCTTTGTCTGCAGGGAGACTCAGGGGGCCCTCTGGTGTGCCGCGAACCCCAGGGTCGGTGGTTTCTGGCCGGGGTGACTAGCTGGGGTCACGGCTGTGGTCGACTTGGCTTCCCAGGAGTTTACATGCAAGTCACGGCTGTCAGAGAATGGATATCTACATACCTCCCTTTTTAAAAATATCCTCCACCATCTTTCTCACAAGTGACGTGCAGTCGTATCTCTCAACTGAAATGAATGCATGAAACTCTGATGGAAAACTTTACCAAGTGGTTCATACTGTACTGTCGAAATATTTATTTTTGGTATTTATTACCAATGCAATCTGGTGTATGAAGCAGTAGATCTTGATGTGCTGTATCCAGTGAGGCCATTAAACCATAACGCCCCACTGAATCTCCAAACATCTGTACTGTAATGATTTTGAAGGAATAATCAGTGGAGATGCTCCTAATTAGTTAAGATGCAGATTCCATGAGGCCCTAATTATACCCAACTTGACTTTATGCCATTATTAGTTCACCCCAAAATGAACATTCTGTCATGAATTACTCGCCCTTATGTCACCCCTTGTTCATCTTCACAACACAAATTAAGATGAAATCTGATTGTCCATAAAAACATCGGTAAAACAGTCTATGTGACATCAGTGGCTCAACTCAAAAATAATTTACTCATCTGTTGTTCTCCCCTGAGTTATGTCTGCCGCCATTTTGGAATAAAGTACTCAAGAACGCATTTGGCGAAATCAGCGTTGTTTACGTTTATGTTGTGATACTTAAATGGTGTAAGACGTGACTTAGGGGAGAAGAATGTACTCAACCATTGTTATTTTTTATTTTCTTTGCGCTGATGTCACATGGATTGTTTTTTACTACGTTTCTGGAGCTGGGATTATTTTAGCTGTATTGCCGTCTATAAAGGGTCTGATGGCTCTCTGATATCATCACAAATATCTTAATTTGTGTTTCGAAGATGAATGAAGGCCTTATGGGTTAAAAACGAGTAATTAATGACCCATTTTTGGGTCAACTAACCCTTTTAGGCCCTGTCCCAGATGAAACACTTCATATGTTCTTATGGACTTTCAATGGCCGCCGTGTGCGCACAAGACTGCAGGGAGTCCAGAAGAGAATGGGTGCAACAATAAATCGATCGATTTATCATTGATTTTGAGTTCAGTTTCTAACAGCAGATGGCACTACACCCATACAGCCGAGACCCAACAGACAAAGTGGCATTACATCACGAAAGTGCGGACTCCAGAGGAAGACCACAATGATTCAGGGCGCCATTTGGCACAGGGCCTAAACACGATTCTTCTCAAACTCTTGTGCCACCATGACAATACTTGACCAGAAGAGAATTAAAAATGAACGCTATAGCACCCCCTATGGCAAGGTTGGGAATACAACACATACATTCATTTACTTTGCTAGTGTGTTTCAGGCCTAATTTGTACAAACGGTGCTACATCTGTTAACTAATGGAAGAATAAACATCAATAAGAAAATGGACTAATTCTATGGTATTTATTTGCATTTCATAAAAACAGCTTGGTGAGAATTACACAACATCTGCCTGGACGTAACGTGGTGGAGTTCGTCTCTCTGTCCAAATCTTTCCAAGACTTAACGAAGCAAAGGAAATGGGAAATTTTGATGCGTACACACTAATTGAACTACAAAGGCTTGCAGTTAGACAACCCTACTACTGTACTTATGAGACAATGACACTCCAAGGTTGACAACTGAAGTTTGTTCTTCAGAGGTAAGTAAGAGGGACTGTTTGGCTGCTCCTGGTGAAGAAGCGACAATTATTGCAACAAAGGCGCCCCTGAATCCTCCCCCTCTGGGAGAAGAACTAGGTTTGTGGAACAGAGTTGGTAAAGTGAGCCCTTCCCTCTGGGAATGGAGTAACATCCACCCAATAACAAAAGACAGACAGGTGGTACACAGAATTTTGATTTGCTTCTTGATAAACGGATAACAGCAAAAGGGGAGGAATCTGGATTTTATAGTGAAACCCCTTCTTTGTTACCCCAATTTCAGCCATCATTTTAAGGGTAAGAGTTGCTACTTCAAGTATCAATCCCATAATCTGATTATGCAAATTATTAAAGAGCTGTTTTATGTCTTATATAATGATTTTAACACACAAAATGTAATGACAGATGTCCATGTAGAGTCTAAATCCAACCACCTGGTTCCTTCTGTAGCCATCAGCTGTTGTTGTGTGGTAAGAGAGCCAAGTCTATACACCTGTCGTGTATTCAGAGACTAGACTTCACCACCTGAGGACTGAGGTAGTACCGATTGCCATGTGCACATCAAATGCGCGCCCTTTCCCGCTGTAATCTGGAATTATACGCGCGGGAGACCGTGTTCCATGCGTCCATATATCGGTCCATGCACATCGCAATGCATTTCTGGGAAACAAAACAAAAAGGTTTAGACGTTTTGTTGTCAAATAAACATGGATAACGGCATAGGAAGCGTCGTTCCCACCTGTTCAGAGTTGTCCAGTGTGCTTCCTGGCTTACCAATGCATTTCTTGAAGCATTTATCAGTCATCCTCTGCAATGCGGGACACATTCTGTTAGGTATAATTCTAGTACCTCGTAAAACCTTGCAAAAAGGTAATATGGCAATATCATAGTTAAAATTGCTGACACATTTCACAAAGAAATTTGAAGAATTGAAGTAAAATTTAGTATTTTAGTAAAATTCAGGCTACTTCAAACTTAATCGATTTACAACAAAATTATCATTTACGGTATAACATACAGACAGTATTACATTGTAATATTATGGTACTTTAAAATATTTATATAAATAGATATGATATTTGAAAGTTGTTGCAAGAAAACCTTACTATGGGACTACTACGGTACTTTTTGTACTGCTTTTGGACACATTTTGTTGGACATGTAACATGCTATTTTTGGACATACTTATAGTATGTAAATTATTGTACACAACCACTGTACCATGGTGTCACCACAGTACTTTCTGAAAGTGTACCACATGCATATACCATGGTGTTTCTATACAACAATGCTTTAAATGGCAGAAACATGGTAGATATTGAAAAATGTACAATTTTATAATTTACAAAAAAATAAAAAGACCATGATAAAAATACCAGGAGAATACCATGTTATTTTGGTAATTGTAAACATTGATGAACTTTGCTACTTTGCTATACAAGTATGTGTAATGATAATAACCACCGTGACATCTGCATGGTACTCCAAATTATACCATGGTCCATTTCTATTAATACATTTCCTTACCAATATACAATGATAAAACTATTTAACTTATATTTTTTCAAAAGCATACTTACAAAAACACTATTTAGCATCCTAAGAGGTTAAAGCCACTTACCTGCAGCAGCTCTTGCGCGTTTGCCACAGCAATCTGAACTTTGACCTGCTCCATTATAGTGCCTGTGTCCATTTTACCAGACGAGGAGCCCGAAGAGAAATCTGACCCAAAACTGTCCATTTTACACACTTATAGACCCAATTACAGTGACGGACTGGATTAAAGTCAGTGTCGCTTCGGTACATGTGATAACTGTGCCCTTGAGATAAACCGGAAGCGCTCTGGAAAACATCCTGACTGTTGACTTCTGGGATATGTAGTTTTTGATTACAGAATCCAAAAGTAATAATACAACTAAAGCAATAAATTGTACAACTTAAAAAAAAGTTTTTATTTTAAGTGAAGATGCTATTAGAATAAATTCTGATTTTAAAATGACAAATCACTTCTGATTTTACACAAATCAAATTTGATTTTTCTTTTAAAATTTGAAATAGCCAACAGCATTTGCCAAAATTAATGTATATTTTTGTATGATTGCAATATTTGCATTTGCGTCATTTGTATACATATCTGTGTATATTAGTTTGCGCTTTCTAATGTTTTCGCTTTACAGTTTTTTCCAGACGCTAGGACCCATTTCTCAATACTTAGGTCACTTTTGCAAAACTCTTCACACAGTTCTCCTAACAGACTTTCAGCTCGGCAAAGCAG